>JARQWZ010003390.1:0-105000 GCA_033150135.1 Gobio occitaniae | reverse complement strand
CCGGTGCATCCCTAGTCCTTAGCAATGCATATTAAAAAATAGGGTTTTCTTTGTATTTTTCTGCCGATTTTTACGGAAGTGCGCCCGCGTGCACATACGCCTATATTGCAATCATTCGCGAACATGTCACTTGTGTGTTACAAACGGAAACTGGAGAACTGAGGGAAGAGACGAGATACGCTGAAGGGAATGAAGAGCCGCTTTCCTGCGCCAGCTGAAGTTGCGCGAGCTGAAGTTGCGCGAGCTGAAGTTGCGCGAGCTGAAGTTGCGCGAGCTGAAGTTGCGCGAGCTGAAGTTGCGCGAGCTGAAGTTGCGCGAGCTGAAGCTGAAGTTGCGCCAGCTGAAGTTGCGCGAGCTGAAGTTGCGCGAGCTGAAGTTGCGCGAGCTGAAGCTGAAGTTGCGCGAGCTGAAGCTGAAGTTGCGCGAGCTGAAGCTGAAGTTGCGCGAGCTGAAGTTGCGCGAGCTGAAGCTGAAGTTGCGCGAGCTGAAGCTGAAGTTGCGCGAGCTGAAGCTGAAGTTGCGCGAGCTGAAGTTGCGCGAGCTGAAGTTGCGCGAGTTTACCTCTCCGCCTGCTCAAGTGTAGATAGTGAGAGTTTGTTCAGCTCAGCTTCTCACGTGTTGGATCGGATGAGAACGAAACAAACTAACTTGTGAAAAAGCCGAAATAATTATTTTTGTAGCCTTTTGAAATGAAATAGCCTATAGTTTGATCATCTTTATTTTACCTTAAAATGACATTGACTTAATTTGATTTTAAAAAGCACCTGCTGTAGCATCTTAGTTTTTTTCGTTGCACTAAACATTATTTGATTTAACATTTTGGAACAATTATATACTTTGGTTTTATTCATTTCACTGGTAAAGACTTTTTTTCTTTACACTGAATTTAAAAACAAATGCTGATTTAAGTAACATCTTTGTTTGGATTGCAGAATATGCAGATGTTGCCTTTAATTTCACCTTTCAGCCTTTTCATTTCCAATTCAATTTCCTGTTAATTTCAGATTGAGGACTTGTTTTCCTTAGCCAAAAGCCAATTTAGCCTGTTAAATACCAAATAAACATCTTGTTCATGTATACTTTCATTATTTTATTGTGTAAAAATATATATATATTTTTTTTAAAATCGGAAATCGGTATTGGAATCGGCCATGTAAAATCATGATCGGTGCATCACTACTAAGGACTTCATTTGGACAACTTTAAAGGTGATTTTCTCAATATTTAGATTTTTTTGCACCCTCAGATTCCAGATTTTTTAATAGTTGTGTCTCAGCCAAATATTGTGCTATCATAACCAACCAACCATACATCAATAAAAGCTTATTTATTCAGCTTTTTTAATTAAATTTATTACCCTTATGACTGGTTTTGTGGTCACGTGTTGATGCTATTGTTTACAGCTAATAAATGTGTTTGTGTGATTGGCTGGTTGGCATAAATGCTGGTTCAGTTGGATCAGTTACGAAACTGTCAAGCAATTAATGTTCTAATCAATTATTAAATGTTTTAATTAATCAACATTTTTCTTATTAATTACACAATGTGGGGATAAATTAATCGAATTAATCGCACATCAAATTTTACCCCCAAAAGATAAAGTCATTATTGTAATAAATGACAAAAGCATCAAATATACATTAAAATAAGTAACTTTAGAAAGAAATATTATATTTGAATCAACATAGAATTTATTACACATAAACATTTAGGCTATAACAGCCATGAGGCCGAGTAAATGACAGAATTAAAATTTTTGGATTAACTATACCTTTAATGGGTTTATTAATATGGAAAATTTGATATTTTAAATAAGAAACTAAAACTGCCAGTAGGTGGCGGTTAATGTCTAAATGAGTGAGTCATTGATTCACTAGATTCGATTCATTCAAACGGCTGATTCATTCAGGAATGAAGTAAACGGCTCTCTTTATGAATGAGTCACTGAATCATTGATTCACTCAAAACAATGATTCATTCAGAAATGTTGCTTGCTGTGTGTTGCTTGGAACACTTCTGCTCTGGCTTTATAAGGAATATGTTCATTGCAGGGCTCGACATTAAGCCGGTTCACATGCTAAATCTGTCACTCACTTGTCCGAGTACAAAATGTGCTTGTCTGGAATTTATTTTTTTTATTTTGTTATAAATATAATTTATTCTGAAGCAATATTCTCACCAGTGTTCAATCAGCTTTGACATATTTAAATCTGCATATTTGTGATATTTTTACCTTTTATACAGGGCATTTTTTCCATAATCGTATTAAACATTATTTTATTTTTTAAAGTTTGAATTAAATTAGAATAAGACACTATAGGGCTGTTACCAATCAAATTACATAATTTACAATAAAAAATAACAACTGCATTAAATAATGTTATGAGATTGTTTTAAATATGTTTGAATATACAAATAAGAAATGTTGGAAAAATGAAACTAAACCACCAGTAGGTGGCGGCAGGAGACCGTCTTAATGAGCGAGTCATTGAGTTGATTCGTTCAAACGGATGATTCATTCAAGAATGAGGCAGTCTTTTATGAATAGGTCATTGCATCTTTGATTCAACCGATTCATTCAAACACTGAGTCATTCAGTAACACACACTGTTGCTGTGAGATGTGTTATGGTTCTGCTGTGATCTTTGTTTGGAAATATTTTCGCTGCTGAAACAGAACAAAAACAGTCAATATTGCATCTAAAATGTAAGTGACTTAATGTTAATTGTTTAATTGTTTGAACTGACATATGTCATTTTCAGTCATGATGGTATTCAGGAAAACAGCACTCTTGCTCATGGGATGTTGCTTAACTGTATCATATTATAAATATAAAAACTCCACAATTTGTCATTTTAACTTGTGTCTTTGTGTGAGCGGTGCTCATTTGTTGTGATTTCTCCTCGAGGCTGCGCGAGCGTCAACAGCTCAACCTTATTACCGTCAGTTTATTATACATAATTATTATCCACTATCGATTGCCACTTACACTAAATGAATGCAGAATCATTCTTGCATTTTGGTGATTCCCTAGTTACTTTTTGTTTGTTTTAATTAGGATACTTGTCCGGTCAGGAAGTAAAATTCTCTTTCACTTGCCCCTTCAGAAAATCCACTTTAGGGTTAATGTCGAGCCCACAGACATATTTAGTTCATGTCTGTGTGTGCACAATGAGCATGAAACACATTTTAAAGATACTTATCCAGTAATGATATAACTGTAATGTGAGAAATTTTAAGAAAGTAAAGTCTCATTGGACATTACACAATTTTATTGCATATCATATTGAAAGCATTATGCCTAACCACATACACACACACACACACACACACACACACAAAATTATGCAATATTTACATTCTTAATAACTTAAGTTCTCTGCTCATTATGTCTTGTCTTGGATTGAATTGTCAATGCTCTTTGATTAATTATAACTGACACTTAGACACTTTATATTAATAATAATTCTGACCTGAGATCAGCGCATACTGTGTGATGTTCAGAAAACAGTCAACTGGAACGTTTGCGAACGAGTATGCCTGAAGAACTGCTTTAAAGTATGGGTTAGTAACCGCTTGAATGTGTCTCTGTTGCATCCTGTTAGGAGGAAGACCACTGTGAAGATGCTGTGTATTTATGCCGATTATAAATCTGATGAAAGCTACACTCCCAGCAAGATCTCGGTCCGAGTGGGAAACAACTTCCACAACCTGCAGGAGATCCGGGTAAGAGAGACGGATCACCAACACAACTGTTTTCTGCAGAGATGCTTATAGCTGAATTGAGCTCGTTTCATAATAGAGCACAACAGTTGGTTCCAGAGGTAAAAAACTACATTTAGTTTCTCCACAGGGAAATCCATCTTTAACGATAACTTGTAGACTTTAAAGACAGCCTTACTGTGAGCTAAGAGGTTGTTAATCGATAGTATTTGCTTCTGTTGAAGCCGTCAGCCTGCATTATATCAATTTAGTTTTAAAATAATCATGTTTAACAGCGTAATTTACTGTAAAATTCTGCTGTTAAACAGCGAAAAACTACATTACCCATAATGCTGTACAGAAAATTCCACCAATCAGAATCAAGCCGAGCGGCCATCTCCCATGAAGCACTGCAAATTATGTAATCAAGTCGATCTCTCTATGCGCTCAAAAAACTGTATTCGAATATATACAGTATGCATTATTTTGCAATACACTAGTTAATTTGCCCAGCACTAATATTAGTGCGGGCGATACATTTTTTCATTTTAACGCATTAAAAATATTTGACGCAATTAATGCAGCGTCCATTTTTATTTCCATTTTTGCCTTGCGTTACGTCATATGTTCACGCTCTTATTCATGTAAATGCTTTTAAACCATCTAAGCGCAACAAGAAATGCCAAAATGCCAGTTTTGTTGATTTTTCTCATATTAGGGTCTTAAATGAGTTAAATAACGTCTTAAATTAACTTGTGAGGAAATGAGATGCGCGGGACATCAAAGAACAAGAACAACCGGAACAGAGAAAAGATGATTAATCTACATTTCATTTATTATTTATGCAGTTAAGAAAGGTGTTTGATAACTTTTTACATTTCTGTATATGTCTAACAGTGAAGGCACAGGTAAATATAACATTTATTATTTTGGGTTTATGTAAAGATTGTTTTAAGTTCACTTAAATTAAAAGTTGTTTTTTTAAAGCCTAATAAATGTTGAAATGGGCATCTTTCAGTTATACTGTAATGTAACGTCATTAATGTTTCATAGAGACATCCGTGATACTGGCCTTCATTCATAAAAATATGTCATTACAACACATATTTCAAATATGCTGTCATTAAATTGTTTCTACATTCATTTGGAGAGTAACTGAAATTAATACAATATCAAATATTAAAACCTCCAAAAATATTAAACTTGCGATTAATTGCAGATGATGATTCATTTTAGCAATGTGTTAAATCATGTTAACAAGGTGTTAAATCGTTTTAGCAATGTGTAAAATCACGCTAACAACATATTAAAACCTGTTAACAATGTCTTAAATCATGCTAGCAAACTTGTCAATCATGTTAACAAAATGTTAAAACATGGTAGAAATGTTAAAACGTCGATAATGTTAACAAAATGTTAAAAAAAACGCTAGCAACATGCTAAATCATGTTAGCAACAGGTTAAAAAAACTAGCAACATGTTAAAACGTGTTGGCTATGTGTTAAATCATGTTAGCAATATGTTAATAATGCTAGAAAACTGTTAAAACATGTTAGCAACATGTTTAAGCATTTTAACAAAATATTAAATCATGTTAGCATGCAAATAAAACATGTTACAAATGCTAATAAAACATGGTAATAACATTTTTGTTTACTTTCTCTGAGTAAAACCTTCAAACCTCAAGCAGTTCAAAGTTGTTTTAAACTTTCAGGCCTGGTTTTGTCAAGCCAACATCAAAGTTTGTCATCAAACTTTGCTAGTTTAGTTTCGATTATGCTCTTATATGATTCACCTCTTGACTGATTGGTTTGGTTTGTGGTTTATAACGCTTTAAACAAAGACTTTTGAAAACCCTTTGGGAGAAAATAAAGGTCCTGTTCTTCGTGATCCCATTTTTCAAACTTTAGTTAGTGTGTAATGTTGCTGTTAGAGCATAAATAATGCCTGTAAAATTATAAAGCTCAAAGTTCAATGCCAAGCGAGATATTTTATTTGACAGAAGTTCCCTTTCAAAGCCTACAGCGAACGGCCGGTTTGTTCTACATCCTGGTACTTCCTGCTTTAATGACGTCAGTAGAACAGTTTGTTGACTAAACTCCGCCCACAAGAATATGCAAAAAAGGGGGCGTGGTCTAGTTGCTCTCCCACGTGGAGAAGAGGAAGTGTTGCGTTCGGTTGCGTTTGTAGTGTGTTTGTCCAGACGCTGTTATTTTCATCCCGGAGTCAAATCACCTTTGTTTGGCCTTCAGGGACGCCGTACTTTGAGCGCGTTCATCTCCGTTATGGTGAAAGGCGTGACCTTTCTGGGCAACCAATCACAACACGGGAACCGCTGGCCCAATCAGAACTCGTTACGTGTCTCTGAAGGAGGGACTTAATAGAACAGGGAAATCCTCAAGCTGTTTTGAGGACAGTGAAAACAGCGGTATACAGATTAGGGATGGGCAACAGTGGTCGAGTAATCGAGTACTGGAACGTGACAGCGATCATCGATCATGAGAACGATCTCCCTGAAAAAAAAATATTTGTCTCTTTTTTATTGGTTGTTGCATCGTTTTGCGGAGGTCTGATTGGTTAGCGTTATACAGCCTCCAGACCGCGGCGAAATAAAGTGAAACTGAGGCGCGCACTGCAGTGATGTCGGAATCACTGATCATTGAATGGTGCACAAGATGTGCAGCGCCAATCTGTCATAGCCTACACAGCATTATAATGAGAACACCGTGGAAAATGCTGTAAATGATCTGTGTTTAGTTCCCCGTGTATCAGCTGATCCAGAGAAACTAGCGAGAACACTCAGACTAGCGCGTGAAGTTCATGTGCGCATTCGCGTCCTTTTCTGCAGATGCACGTTGTCTATATCTGATTAATCTAATATAAGAAGCGTTTGGTTGAGCTTAATAAGATAGAAAAGCGCTGCCGTTATACCGGCTGTTCATTCTCTTCAGTTTCAGCTCAAATGCATTAATGCTCGACATGATGGTTTAGAGACGGTCATATTCTTTTTAGATAGGCTATTTCTTTCTCAGTTTGAGTTTGAAAACGTGCAGTGATGTCTGTAAACACTTCGATCATGAATAATCAAATTAAGTGCATGATGTGCAGAGTCAATCTGTCAAAGCATTATAATGAGAACAGGGTTTTAATAAAATGTTGTTTGTGTGTGCTTTCGTTGTCCGTGTATCAGCGTTGCTAAGGGAAGAGCGCATTCAAAATGTTCCGTTTCAAACCCTTCGCCTGTAAAATCGAGCACGCTGAAGTTCACGTGCGCATTCACGTCCTTTTGTGTTGAATTATGTCGTAATAGGTTCATAATAATCTTCATATTAATATTGATATAGGGTACGTTTGGTTGAGTTATTAACCAGCTAGCAAGCTCTGCAGGGTGGTGTTATTTCACAGTTTCAGCTCAAAGGCAATGCTCTATATTACAGACTTGGTTATTTGAGGTCATTTTATAAAGATGTTTCTTTTTCAAAGACATTTATGCATCATAATCTAGCAGTTATTTTTTGTTTTATATGTTTATGTTATCATATACCTGTTTTCATGTCACGTTTGTATTTGTCAACAACCATTTTCATAACAGTATTTTCATTATCTCAATGACGGACATGCCCCGCCCCCTGCACATGCCCCGCCCCCTGCACATGCCCCGCCCCCCCATTACTCGAGTACTCGTTTTTGAGACCTATCGATGATCGAAATGAGAAATTGACAAAAATGCCCATCCCTAATACAGATCAGTAAATTGTGTGAAAAATACTGTGTGTTTTTTATACGCGAAACATGAACACATGTTATATTGCACACTGTAAACCAGGGCTCTGAACCGGTTCAAGTAACGAAAACGAAAACCGGAAACGAACTAAATTTTAAGAGGAACGAAAACGAAATCAAAATCAATTTGAATCCTTCTGAACAGAAACGTTAATTTGAAATGACCATTAACCGATTAATAAGGTTATTTTATCGTTCTCGAGCGATAAATCGAAATCCCTCCGCGCGAGGACGATCCGTGTAGATCCGCTCTGACGGGTAAAACACCTAGAGAACGCCCTCAAGTTAGGTTTGTCTGTAAGGGTACTGTCTAAACGCTCAGTTACCTGACAAATATTTTTAAAGTAAACCTGACTCTCCATTTTCTTCCACCCCAGATAGGGGATTTCATCTTTATTTTTATTTCTTTTTAATTTCCTTTTAATTCCTATTATAACTGTTATACTATATATATTTTTATTTTATTCACTTATAACTATTTTAACTTCATTTCTGTGTAAAGCACTTTGAATTGCCACTGTGTATGAAATGTGCTATACAAATAAACTTGCCTTGCCTCTTTAATATTGTAATCTGGCAGTGGCCAATCAGGAATAGAGTAGCTCCAGCATGTGCTGTGACGGATCAAGCGAGAGTGAAATGTCATCTGTGAATCTACTGTATAAAAGCGCGCATTTACACGCCTCAAGCACATTTCTCTCCCGCTGAGCTCATCAATGAAAGCGCAGGTATTGGAGGATGTTCTTTTCGTACGTTTAAATAAGCAGTTCGGACTTTAAGCTCAAATAGACTGATTTAGGCTAGTTTGTGGATTCAGTTTAAGCCTATCCAAGCAGGCTATAGCATCTATCAAACATTCCTATAGTCTTTCAGATGGCCAATACAGCTCAATGTGTTCTATATAGACGGCTGATGCTTCGTATTAAATGGTGTTATATTGCATTAAATGATCAAGCTTTATTAGCTGACTGAGTTTGATTTTGTGATTGTGTTGCGCAGTGTTTGCTTTGAAATTAGCAGCATTAAAAGAGCAATGGTTATCCAGTTTATTTATTCTTTATTCATGCAATTTTTAAAACAAGTCATGTTGAAAAAAAGTTATGTATTAAGAATGTTCTCACTCTTCTGAAAAGATTAGGCATATAGAGCCACTTTCAGCTCCATTAAAACAGCTCAATATTTGTCCCGCTGTTTATGCTTTGTAATTAATGCACGTATTTCTGTTGTGGTTTTAAAAATGTTATGAATTAAATATTCAAGTTTAATTATCATGCGTTATATTATTATTGAGTGAAAATAAGTCTTTATTTATACATATTTGTTTAAAGTATAGGCTAAATTAAAATAACGTTATTAACCGTTATTTTTTCAAATCAAACCGTTTTCGGAACAGTAATGTTTAATGAGGAACGCAAAAACGGAAACATTAAAATATCGATTCTGCTCGGAGTGAACCCATTGATATTTTTTTCCGTTTTTAAGCCCTGCTGTAAACACAATCAAAGCTTAAAAAAAACAGGAAAAACGGGACCTTTAAAAAGTACTTCTGGGACCAATGGCACTGAGAAAGTAGATGAGCACTAATGACTCTACAGATGAACATTACAGTTATTGAACTGAACCAACACTGAACTAATTACACTATTGCCTTTTTTAGAGCCGATTTATTGCTGAAATGTCATTACTCATATTTAAAGGGTTAGTTCAGCCAAAAATGTAAATTGTGTCATTAATGACTGAGCCTCATGTGGTTGGACACCCGTCAGACCTCCGTTCATCTTCAGACACAAATGAAGATATTTTAGTGTAAATCTGATGCTCTGAAAGGCCTCCATTGGCTCAACTTTACACTCTCAAGACCCTTAAAAGACACTAAAGACTAAAGTTACAAAGTCCATCTCACTACAGCGGCTCTACAATAACTTTATGAAGACGAGAATAGTTTCTGTGCGCAAAAAAACCCTAAATAACGACTTATATAGAGATGACGATTTCAAAACACGGCCTCATGAAGCTTCGAAGCGTTATGAATCAGTGAGTCGATTCAGCGGTTCAGAGCGTTATGAATCAGTGAGTCGATTCAGCGGTTCAGAGCGTTATGAATCAGTGAGTCGATTCAGCGGTTCAGAGCGTTATGAATCAGCGAGTCGATTCAGCGGTTCAGAGCGTTATGAATCAGTGAGTCGATTAAGCGGTTCAGAGCGTTATGAATCAGTGAGTCGATTCAGCAGTTCAGAGCGTTATGAATCAGTGAGTCGATTCAGCGGTTCAGAGCGTTATGAATCAGTGAGTCGATTAAGCGGTTCAGAGCGTTATGAATCAGTGAGTCGATTCAGCAGTTCTGAGCGTTATGAATCAGTGAGTCGATTCAGCGTTTCAGAGCGTTTTGAATCAGTGAGTCGATTCAGTGGTTCAGAGCGTTATGAATCAGTGAGTCGATTCAGCGGTTCAGAGCGTTATGAATCAGTGAGTCGATTCAGCGGTTCAGAGCGTTATGAATCAGTGAGTCGATTCAGCGGTTCAGAGCGTTATGAATCAGTGAGTCGATTCAGCGGTTCAGAGCGTTATGAATCAGTGAGTCGATTCAGCGGTTCAGAGCGTTATGAATCAGTGAGTCGATTCAGCGGTTTGAATCGCCAAATTTCAGCAGTTTGGCGGTTTGACACGGGATCCGAATCATGATTCGACTCACTGACTCATAACGCTTCGAAGCTTCATGAGGCCGTGTTTTGAAATCGTCATCTCTATATAAGTCGTTATTTAGGTTTTTTTTGCGCACAGAAACTATTCTCGTCTTCATAAAGTTATTGTAGAGCCGCTGTAGTGAGATGGACTTTGTAACTTTAGTCTTTAGTGTCTTTTAAGGGTCTTGAGAGTGTAAAGTTGAGCCAATGGAGGCCTTTCAGAGCATCAGCTTTACACTAAAATATCTTCATTTGTGTCTGAAGATGAACGGAGGTCTGACGGGTGTCCAACCACATGAGGCTCAGGCATTAATGACACAATTTACATTTTTGGGTGAACTAACCCTTTAATTAAGTGTATCATTGAGTGTGTGTGTGTGTGTGTGTGTGTGTGTGTGTGAGCAGCAGCTGGAGATGGTGGAGCCCAGCGGGTGGATTCACATTCCTCTGTTGGATCTGGTGAACAATCCCATCAGGACCTTCATGATCCAGATCGCCGTGTTGGCAAACCACCAGAACGGGCGAGACACACACATGCGGCAGATCAAAGTCTACACTCCAGTGGAGGAGAGCTCCATCGGAAAATTCCCACGATGCACCACTGTAGACTTCATGATGTACCGCACCATCAGATGACTGGAGAACGGATGGACTGACAGGACTCGTTCAAGAATCAAATGGTTTCAGATGTTTTAAAAATGTGCTGAGGTGTGTTTTGTACAAAAAAAAAAAAAGTTCAAAGTTCAATTTTTGTACGTGTACAAGAAATAAATGTTTGAAATTATGAAAGCAGCTTGTATTTATGTGAATGTCTCAGTTGAGCATTATTTATATTTGCTACATTTCACTGTAAATTATCTGGTAAATCAGTCGCACACGCTTTCTCAAACAGACTTTTATGATATGGACTCCACAGTAATGAAACTGCATTTAAGGTGCTCCTGTTTCCTCTGATCGTCATTGAGATGTTTCAACAACTTGATTTGAGTTCACCTGTGATTAATTCAGTTGATTGGACATGATTTGGAAAGGCACACACACGTCTATATTAGAGGTGTGCACGAATATTCAATCTGTAGTTCATATTGGAAAAATAAAAATACTATTCGAATTTTACTACATTGCTTTGCTGGCCGTAAATGCAGTGAATCCATGATAAATCACATTAAAACTCCAGTTAGAACTAAATCCACTGGGTGGCGCTGTAGAGCGTGTTATAAGTTAAAGGGTTAGTTCAGCCAAAAATGTAAATCGTGTCATTAATGACTGAGCCTCATGTGGTTGGACACCCGTCAGACCTCCGTTCATCTTCAGACACAAATGAAGATATTTTAGTGTAAAGCTGATGCTGAGAAAGGCTTCAGATAGGCCTCCATTGGCATTCAGTACATTTACACTCACAAGACCCAGAAAAGGCACTAAAAACGTCGTTACAAAGTCCATCTCACCACAGTGACTCTACAATCATTTTACGATGCGACGACAATAGTTTTTGTGCGGAAAAAAAATCAAAATAACACCTTTATCCAGCTTGTTCTTGTCTTCCGTGTGTGTCTCCACGACGCATGCGTGAGAATATGAGCAGATCCGGCGTTCGGGAATCCATCAAATGCTCACTTTAGCCCCATTTTGAGAACTACACCGAGACCTAAAGCACGATCAGTGTAGAATTCAACAGCTGAGATACGCGCGTCTTCCTCTGCTTGTGAACAAATCTCTTCTGGGTCATGTGTCCGAACGCCGGATCTGCTCATATTCTCACGCATGCGTCGCGGAGACACACACGGAAGACAAGAACAAGCTGGATAAAGGTGTTATTTAGATTTTTTTTCTGCACAAAAACTATTGTCGTCGCATCGTAAGATTATTGTAGAGTCACTGTGGTGAGATGGACTTTGTAACGACGTTTTTAGTGCCTTTTCTGGGTCTTGTGAGTGTAAATGTACTGAATGCCAATGGAGGCCTATCTGAAGCCTTTCTCAGCATCAGCTTTACACTAAAATATCTTCATTTGTGTCTGAAGATGAACGGAGGTCTGACGGGTGTCCAACCACTTGAGGCTCAGTCATTAATGACACAATTTACATTTTTGGGTGAACTAACCCTTTATAAAAGTTAGCTGGACATTTTTCATTATAAAAAGACATGTTTGATTTATTGAAGTTTGCAGCTACTTTAAGATAAAGTCTACAAATGAGCTACTGTGAAGTAAAATGTTGGTAACACTTTATATTAAACTTTCCCTTTGTAAAGGTTTATAAAGGTGTTTATTAATGACTAATAACTAATTTACAAATCGTTAATAAGCAGTTACAACTGCATGAATAAAAAGAGTGACTTTAACACAATGCCTGCCAAATAGTGAGCCATTTTTAACTCACATGTTATAAATACTTAACAAATGTATTTATTCACACTTACTTAACTCAATACCAGATTCCTGAAGTGAAGGTTTCCACTTTACATTAAGGTTCACTTTCACAGGTTATAAATGTTTGTAACTCATTAATAAATGGTTCGCAAGTGTCAACCCTACATTAAGGTTTACAATTAACTAATATTGGAATTAAAATATTCATTATTAATATCTCAAGTTATCGTTGTGCTCTTGTTTTTTTGTGATAATTTCATCTTGATAAACAATAAATCAGTTTTTATATACTGCTGTGGATAGACATCATGAACTTTTTGTGGAATATCATGGGTAAGACAATAACCTCTTGTAAGGAACATTTTTAGAAAAGTGGCAGTCATGAGATATTAATGAGAAAACCACAAATACAACACCCTTCAGTCTCACTATTTGCTGCATCATGATCAGGAATCTGGTACTGAGTTAAATAAGTGTGAATACATGTATTAAACAATTATAACGCAAGTTAAAAATGGCTCACTATTTGGCAGGCATTGCGTTAAAGACAAGTCAGTCTTTTTATTCATGCCGTTATAACTGCTTATCAACGATTTATAATGCATTTGTAAATGAGTTATTAGTCATTAACAAACACCTTTTTAAACCCTTTACAAAGGGAACCTTAATGTAAAGTGTTACCAAAATGTCTTCTGTTAGTTTCTCTGGTTACACTTTTAAGTTAAAGAAAGGATTTGAAGGAATTCGTAAAGTTATAAAATAAGTGAGAGAAATAACGGAGTAACCATACTGTTGAATGTATCTCATTATTGTAAAGTTCTGTTAAAACAAGTATACTTTCATCTAAAAGGGGGAGATGTAGTGGCAGGTTATGGCCACCTGGTGGGGCTAGAGATGAAGGTTGTTGAGCAACAACTTAATAAAGAAGAAATAAAGAGTTTTGATTTCATCCAGTGAGTTGTGTCCTTGAATATGGACAACCTGGTCTCATTGTGAAAATGTACCTCTGGCAACTTTTTTGCAAACCCCAAAATACGTACCAATATGTACATATCACTGCAGTTTCAAAGTGATATGTCCACTGGGTGCCGCCAAAAGCTTCGTTTTTTTCCCGGAACAGATGAGCGTCAATCTGACGTTTTGTGACATTTCTTTTTAACGTACACCTACACTAAACCCTAAACCTAACCGATAGTGTTAACAAAAGCAAATGTGACAAAAATACAATAGTAACCATGTCTTGTTAGCTTCTGTGAACTCATCTTTGAGCTCTTTTATCATGACTTGTCTTTCACGGGATTCGTACCTAAGCTTTCATTATTACAAGTACAAATCTGTACCGGCTGAGCTACTGAGCAAACTTTTTATATAAAAAAAGCCGAGCATATGGAGCAGATTAAGTGACGCAAACTCCAAAATTTATTCATTTACATGGAAAAAAAAAACGATAAAAAGTGCTTGCTGTTTTACTGCCTCTAGTGTTCATTTCACTTTGAAACTGCAGAGATATGTACTTATTGGTACGTATTTTGGCGGTTTGCAAAAACGTTGCCAGAGGTACATTTTCGCAATGAGACCAGGCTGAATATGGAGTATGGAGGAACAATACAGCAAGTTTATCAGTGACAGAGTGCTGGACTCTGGTTCAGGAAACATTATAAAACACTGCAGGTCATGACCCCTTTAAAAGCAACGCTTGAGTGATTTGAAACCATCTTTCATGTAACATGTACTGACAAATGTCATGAAAAGATAAAACCACATTAAAGAAACTTGAATAATGTTAACAATAAGAATAACTGTCAAAAAAAAATTCTAATTTCGAATATTTGTCGAATTTACAAAAAAAAAATGCACATTCGAATACAAAAACTGTGCATTCAAGTTTTTGGTAGAGGCACGCGAGACATGACGATGATGGAACTGACGCGGTTTGTTTATCCAGTACAGCGCGTGTGGCTGTAAAAAGGCGTAAAATATGGGCAACCTGTTCAATGGCGTATTCAGTCAGACACAGAGCAGTGCAGAACAAGGCAATCAGGGCTTTGGAGCATGAGATGGATATAAATGAAAGAGAAGATACGTTATACCGGCTGACAAATCCTCTCAGTTGGTGGCACAATCATGCGGTATATATGTATCCACATATTGCGCAGCTGGCAAAGACATATTTGATCATACCTCAGCAAAAAACGCTCAGCACTCGCTGCAGGTCAAGTTGTCCGTTTGGTGTTTCTGACGAACAATATGTAGATGTTTAGTGAGTGGAAATGGATTGTTTCTGAATGTCCGTTTGCTATTTTGTGTCCACATTACGTTGCCTGTTGAAGCGTGTTTTCTCAGGTTACTGATGCACTTGCAGTTTTATGAACTTTTGTTACCTAATTTTCCTTACATGCTCATTAATGAAATTATATTTTATTTAATAACAATTTAAGTTAATGCACTGTAAAAAGTGAATGTCATTTCATTTCAATAAAATATGCGATGCTTGATTTGGTTTACATTTGCTTGTTGCGCTCACTCACACAATACAGTACCTTTTCCCTCTAACATTTAAATATTGCCTTTAGAATTCGAATATAATTCGAATTTTGCTAATATTTAAGAAAGAATTTTGAATTTAGCTTTTCAGACATTTTGACATCCCTAACTGCCATGCAAACTTATGAAATATACACGTTTTTAACATGCCTTCATTTATTTTTTGCTACTTTTCCAATAGCTTTATATATTGCATTATTTTACCTTTGAACAAGACACAGGAATCAGAAGATTTCACTGTGAAACATGTTTAGTGTGTGTCGTTTCTATAAAGCTGCAGCTTTGATAAGATAAATCCATATCCTGAAAGTTTCTTACAGTGTTTACTCACTCAGCAGGGATGAAATATGAACTGTTTCATATTCATGATTATGGGCGGAGCTCTGTGACATCACTGCAGGTGAGTTAAGACTTCAGTGGAAGTGAAACTGAACAGATGACCAGCAAGCTTCATCAAAAAACAGCATTTCCTTTCAGAAACTCTGAAATCAACGACCAGATCTGATATCTTCACTCACAGGTAAGTCATGGAAATGTACATTAAACATTAAACAAACATGACACCTGATGTTTAGATGTTTATTTAGTGGGTTATTTATCTGATAAAATAATGCGTTGAGCATTATAACCAATCACACGCGTTTCTGTTGAGCGTGAGGTTTGTTTTGTTTTGACTGAATTCTTACTGAAACTCGTGAATTCTCCTGTCATCATAAACAACAAAGATGCAGATGTAAGAGATTTATTTCGCAGTGTCGTCAGCTTCCGTGATTTTAACGAGAGTGTTTGTTAGAGCACTTAAACTCGCGCTGGAGTCACATTCTCTGCTCCCCTTCTGTATAGTTTATTCCGGTTAATATAATTTATTCATCATACTGGTAAGATCACACAAAGTATTCATTTTCTAATGCATAAAAAGCATTAAAATAATTCGTAAACGTTTGTAGTTTTATCTGTGTAGTCAGAATATGACGTGCAGTTTCCCCAAACACAAAAACATTTAATGTAGCCTATCTATTAATCGACGAATCATTATTAGCCTACAATATCTAGAGCATATCAATAACTGACAATGACTCTGTAAAGAGTTCCTGTTCATTTTGTAATTTGAGTAACATTAAACAGTCTGTGTTAATAAACATTTAAGCTATTTCAGATGCAGCTTCTGTTCCACCTTTGCAGTGTAAAGGCTTTTGTTAATGATACAATTTTATTGGTAGCAGTCTAGTATTCTGATTGATTTAAGTAATTAGTTAAATGTAAGTATTTGACAAACAACAACAAAGGTAATCATTAAAAATTGCACTTCTAAATAAATAAAATGCCCTTGAAAGTCAATTGCAAAATGGAAAACTTAATTTCTGACCCTGGCATGGGGGAACGTCTGGTATTTGCTGTTTTTTATAGGTGTAAATTGCAGAAATAATAAAAAAAACATTCAAACTGACAATTCAGGGACATTTATTGTTAATGATTGATGGTTTTCCAATGAGATGAATGGTAAATACTAGGAGGTAAAGCTGTCGAGACTGTTTTCCAAGATGGCTCCTGTCTGTATATGCGTAATGTACTGTCTTTATAAAGTATCTTCTTATTAAACTGTTTGTACACTTACAAAGTGCTCAATGCTTGGGTTTGCATGTAGGGACCCTCATTATGCTACTGTGTTAGTGTGAGGCTATTTTGAGCCTTGTTAGTGGTATTAACTAGTGATATTTAATCTAATTTAATTTAATTTGACTTATTCTGTGCCCCATATACTAGCGTTATAAACTAATCTGTTTTTAGAGATAAAACTCTTTACATTCGATTTTCATGAAAACGCATCCCAGAGAACGATCTACTCGGTAATCATGTGTTAATTACCCCTAGGTTCATTTTTCACCAGAGTTGTCCTTTAAGCTCACCGTGTATTCCAAAAGTTTGTCTCTGGCACTGCCACCTTGTAAAGTTACTGTCAGTGTCACTGGACACTTTTATTCACTTTTTTATCATTGTTGCCTCCCATTGATGTGTGTTAATCCATTGCTAGGGTCAGACAGTATTTTATCTAACCGTTTTGCTGGTGTGTCAGTGGTTATTTTGTATTAAACCATAGAGATTTACTTTAATTAGCTAAGATAGGCTGTGATTTGACATTTGAACATGGATTTTTTTTTATTTTACATGTTTTATTTACTCAGACTTTCATGGAAGGTTAGGTCCTGAATATTTTCTTAAAAGTCATGGAAATGTATTGGTAGAAATGTGTACGAACCCTGTTACATGTACCGTGGCTCTCAGAGACACGTTTAGTTTCTGTGTTTACTGTAGATTCTTCTTCTGTAGCCCAATAGATCTATGTAACTACAGCCATATGAAGCATAAGAGGCAGATCTTATAGGCTCAGTTATGTTAGGTTTAGCGGTGGAGGCACTTCCTGTCAGAACATATGCCTGCTTAAAGGGTAACTAAACCCTAAACCAACTTTTTTTAGTTAATGATCTGTAATACTGGGGCTTTATTAATGCTGTTCATGGATTCGAGTAAATGTTTTGACATTTGAGTATAAAGTGTTTTAATTCTATAAAATATGGTGTAAAACCGCCAAAGTGCTGCCCTCTTAAGGTTGAACGGTGGCTACTGCAGTTGAATTTTCCTATTGGACGTTGTGGTACATCGTGACGTAGGATGGCACTGTCAACGGCTCACTATCCGCGCCCCTGGCACGAGCTCACCACGCCCTCAGAAATGTTTCCCCCAATCACATGATGAGAACGGCTTCACTCCAGTACCTCATGTTACATGAAGTAGAAAAATTATGAATGAAACTCACTTGACACTTGCTTTAACATTGTAATGAAGAAAATGCGGTTCAATAATGCAGTTGTCAGTACACGTCAGGCTTTTCTTGTAATATTATTGCCCCCGTCATGTGTACAGATAAGTTTCATACATATCGACGCGCTTTCAAACCCTGACACGCAAGTGGTTGCCACGGTAACGTTAATGAACAACAATACCGTAACGTGCTGGCGTATATTCTATAGTCTAACTTATCTGAGGAAATCTGTTTATAATAGGCTTTTAGGTCTGAACTTGGTCCTGCGCTGCGTATTGATTCATTTCATTTGAATGAAAATCATATGTATATCAGATATCTGATCTATTTTTAGTGGCATTCAGTGTAAGGATTTGACTGTTCATAGATTAGGTCAGTTCTCTTGCGCTGCTGCTTCACTAGCATCGTCGGCATCGGGAGTTAACGCAGTTTGAGCCAGCGGCTCAAATTGATAAAGCTCTGGGTCTGTGTCCACAGACACTTCACCCTCCTCCACTTCAGGTGAAGGTGGAGAAATGACCGCTCCTCTGTTGCAAAGCTACTGGCGTCACTCCAGTCATTCTCCATCTTTGCGACTCGCGAGTCTGACAGCTGTCAATCAATCCGTCACTGCGGGTCTCAGGTGCACGCCCTCTGCTCAGCCCCGCCCTCGGTTCTTCCCTCTGTCTCCGCTGGGCTCCGCCCACTTTTCCAGCATTTTTTAAAAATTGCCAGTGGGTGGAGTTAAGCTCTGAGCAGGGGTTTAGTTACTCTTTAAAGGGTAACTTCAGTGATTTTGCATTAAGTTTTGTATCAGTAGAAACCCGGTAGTATATTCAAATTAACGTACTCCCTCCCCCCACCACACCCCCCACCCCCCATATCCCCCTGAGACAAGAGAATTATGCATTTTATTTATGGAAAAAATCCTCAGATTACGGAAATATCGTCATTTTGCGTCATCTGAGGATTTTTTGGCCAGAGCCTAAAGACTACAACACGCCCACAGGGTTAAGAGATCTCACTCACAGAATGTAAATGCGCTCGGCTCGGCTTGGGCATTAATAACGGAGCTGTACGGAGCAAAGTGGGTGTTTCAACTTTTCAATGAATTCCTATGAAAGTTTAGCTTCCACATGCGATCTGATAATGCTCCAGACTGGACACGCGTCGTGAATGACAGCCGCGCTTACCTCAGCTCTGCTCAGCTCTTCTCGTGATGAATGAAATCTGACTCCTGCTGCATCTGTGATGTGACTTTCGTTCGGCTCACTCACACATTATTGAAAAGACACGTTCAGTTTTTAATTGTAATGTTTATTCTCTAACTGAACAAAATTATTGAATTACTATGAAAATCAAAACCACGTTGGGGTGGAGCCGCGGTGGGCAAGAGATGTAACCAGTAGCCGTGGCTTGGGAGTGGCCTCGTTGAGCAGCGAAGCAAGTGCATTCTGGGAGTTGTTGTCTTTCATCCACATGAGACAAAAATACATTTTCTGTTTTTTCTCAGTCTAGATGGCACCAAATAAAAAAATTATTTCACATTTCTACTACATAAATGACCCAGTTTAATTACACATTCATTTTCCCAGCGCTTGACAGTAATTCATAGTTGTTATAATAGCTTTTAGAACACAAACTGAATTAAAGCTGCTAGCAGCGATGAAAGGGCCCTCGCACATGCACTGCCACTCGGTGGCCTCAGGAAAACAGCGAATAGTGGGCGACATGCATTTAAGTGGGTAAATATAGGAGAAATACAGCAAAGTTTTTTTGATGTGCCTTCTACCAGCAGGTAGCGCTTTCTCTATAACTGAATATTGGCATGTATATGTCTTCAGGTCAGGACTCTTATCAAATATGTGAAGTTTGGGGCAGATCGGACATTGTATGTCCGAGTTACAACAGCTTCCTGTGTCATGGCGAAACATCAGACTTTGTGAGGCCGCCACGGACACGCCCTTCAGGGAAAACTCAAGATGTTCAAAATGTAACATCACCAAGGCCTTTAGATTAGACTGACCAAATATGATGTTGTTCTGGTTAAATCCCAATGAGGAGTTAATCACAGCATAAAATATGGCCTTTCCTGTTGCCAGTAGGTGGCACTATGACTTTAACTGAATATTGGCATGTAGATGTCTTCAGGTCCGGACTCTTATCAAACGTGAAGTTTGGGGCAGATCGGACATTGTATGACTGACTTACAACAGCTTCCTGTTTCATGGCGTAACATCAAATTTTGTGATTTTGTGATCAAATAACTAGTATTATGAAAGTTGCTCTCTTCAGCTGTGCAGATGATATATTGTCATTCATTGCTTATCTTTTCAGTCATGGCGTCCTCCAGTGGTCCAGCACTAAATGAGGAGCTCCAGTGCTCCATCTGTCTGGAAGTGTTCACTGATCCAGTCACCACTCCATGTGGACACAACTTCTGCAGATCCTGCCTGAGCAAGTGCTGGACGGACACACAGACCTGCTTCTGTCCACTCTGTAAAGACACATTCAGCAGAAGACCTGATCTCAAGATTAATACAACACTCAGAGAGGTTGCACAACACTTTAAGGAGAAGCTCAATCTAGGAGAACCTGAGGTGTTCTGTGACTTCTGTGATGAAATAAAGCAGAAAGCTGTGAAGACCTGCCTGACGTGTCCAAGCTCTTACTGTGAGACACATCTGGAGCCTCATTTCAGAGTCCAACGTCTAAAGAAACACAAACTCATCAATGCTGTGGAAAATCTGGAGGATTATATATGCCAGAAACACGAGAGACCTCTGGAGCTGTTCTGCAGAGATGATCAGACGTGTGTGTGTCTGTCCTGCACTGAAGGAGAACACAGGACTCACAACACTGTTCCTATAGAGGAGGAGAGTCGAGAGAAGAAGGTAAAGAGTTAACAACTAAACACTTTAATCAAACTAATTCTCTTTCGGGGGGATTTTAGGTAATTTAGTTCTTAGATTTTATATGTAAATTTCTCTATTTCAGTATCATTTGTATAAACAAATACAGACATAGGGACAAAACCACAGAGCAAACAATAAAAATGTGCAAAAACACAGGCAAACAAGGATATCCAGGACAATGGGCAGAAGAACAAGACAAAGACACAAGGGAAACCAGAATACAGGCGCTCAGAATAGAAGTGTAACACAAAACAAGACTACGCAAAGTGAAAATGAAAACAGGGCTTAAATGGGCAGGCTTTAACAAGGGTAATTACACACAACTGAACGCAATCATACAATCATGAGAACAGACAATGGATACTGGGAACTGAAGTGGACCCGGGGGAGGGACGGAGGGCCAGGTCTGTGAATTGGAAGCAGGACTGGAGACTGAGGCGGAGAGCCAGCAGAGCAGGTGGTCGAGGCAGAGTTGGTGGACTGAAGACCATCTCAGTGAAGCTGGAGACCACCATGAGCAACACAGCAGAGCTGAAGACCACCAAGGAGTAGCTAGGGACTACCATAGTGGAGCAGGCGGAGTTGGTGACCACCATGACAGATTAGCCAGAACTGGAACAAAGAACCCAGAGAGAGGTTAGGGTTGTCCTCTGGGGCCACATAGAATGACCATCGCCGTAACTGGGAGTACAATCAACTGTAAATTGTAGGAGAACCTCTGAGACTCGATACCATTGGATTTGGATGCACTGGACTCAAAGATGATGTGAGGACCACTGAGATGCCAGCTACTCGCACCGACATCAACGGTAGAACCGCCAAGCTGGAAGTCAGTCTCAACGCCTAAGGTCTGCCTTAGTAGCTTCAGATGCAGTGTCCATGACAGCAGGAGACTCTGGCGCGGTGACCATGATGGCTGGAGACTCTGGCACGGTGACCATGATGGCTGGAGACTCTGGCGCGGTGACCATGATGACAGGAGACTCTTGTATGGCAGCCATGATGACTGGAGACTCTGGTGTGGCGGCCATGATGGCTGGAGACTCTGGAGTGGTAGCCATGATGGCTGGAAACTCTAGAGTGATGGGCATGTTTGCTTAAGACTCTGGTGTGGCGGCCATGATGACTGGAGACTGTGGAGTAGCAGCCATGATGTCTGGAGATTCTGGCATCGCGGCCATGATGACTGGAGACTCTGGCATGGCGGCCATGATGACTGGAGACTCTAGTGTGGTGTCCATGATGACTGGAGACTCTGGTGTGGCGTCCATGATGACTGGACACTGTGGAGTAGCGGCCCTGATGTCTGGAGACTCTGGCATCGCGGCCATGATGACTGGAGCCTCTGGTGTGGCGGCCATGATGACTGGAGACTGTGGAGTAGCGGCCATGATGTCTGGAGACTCTGGCATGGCGGCCATGATGACTGGAGACTCTAGTGTGGCGTCCATGATGACTGGAGACTCTGGTGTGGCGTCCATGATGACTGGACACTGTGGAGTAGCGGCCATGATGTCTGGAGACTCTGGTGTGGCGGCTATGATGTCTGGAGACTCTGGTGTGGAGGCCATGATGGCTGGAGACTCTGGTGTGGCGGCCATAAAGACTGGAGAATCTGGAGTTGCGGCCATGATGTCTGGAGACTCTGGCATGGCGGCCATGATGTCTGGAGACTCTGCCGTGGTGGCCATGATGACTGGAGACTCTGGCGTGGCGGCCATGATGACTGGAGACTCTGGCGTGGTGGCCATGTTGGCTGGAGACTCTGGCGTGGTGGCTATGATGTCTGGAGACTCTGGCGTGGTGGCCATGATGGCTGGAGACTCTGGCGTGGTGGCCATGATGACTGGAGACTCTGGCGTGGTGGCCATGATGGCTGGAGACTCTGGCGTGGTGGCCATGATGGCTGGAGACTCTGGCGTGGTGGCCATGATGGCTGGAGACTCTGGCGTGGTGGCCATGATGTCTGGAGACTCTGGCGTGGTGGCCATGATGGCTGGAGACTCTGGCGTGGTGGCCATGATGACTGGAGACTCTGGCGTGGTGGCCATGTAGGCTTAAGACTCTGGCTTGGCGGCCATGAAGGCTGGAGACTCTGGAGTGGTAATGGCTGGAGACTCTGGAGTGGTGGCCATGATGACTGGAGACTCTGGCGTGGTGGCCATGTTGGCTTAAGACTCTGGCTTGGCGGCCATGATGGCTGGACACTCTGGAGTGGTGATGGCTGGAGACTCTGGAGGGGTGGCCATGATGGCTGGAGACTCTGAAATGGCGGCCATGATGACTGGAGACTCTGGCGTGGCGGCCATGATGGCTGGAGACTCTGGAGTGGTGGCCATGATGACAGGAGACTCTGGCGTGGCGGCCATGATGGCTGGAGACTCTGGTGTGGCGGCCATGATGACTGGAGAATCTGGAGTTGCGGCCATGATGTCTGGAGACTCTGGCATGGCGGCCATGATGACTGGAGACTCTGGCGTGGTGGCCATGTTGGCTGGAGACTCTGGCGTGGTGGCTATGATGACTGGAGACTCTGGCGTGGTGGCCATGATGGCTGGAGACTCTGGCGTGGTGGCCATGATGACTGGAGACTCTGGCGTGGTGGCCATGATGGCTGGAGACTCTGGCGTGGTGGCTATGATGTCTGGAGACTCTGGCGTGGTGGCCATGATGGCTGGAGACTCTGGCGTGGTGGCCATGATGACTGGAGACTCTGGCGTGGTGGCCATGATGGCTGGAGACTCTGGCGTGGTGGCCATGATGTCTGGAGACTCTGGCGTGGTGGCCATGATGGCTGGAGACTCTGGCGTGGTGGCCATGATGACTGGAGACTCTGGCGTGTTGGCCATGTTGGCTTAAGACTCTGGCTTGGCGGCCATGAAGGCTGGAGACTCTGGAGTGGTAATGGCTGGAGACTCTGGAGTGGTGGCCATGATGACTGGAGACTCTGGCGTGGTGGCCATGTTGGCTTAAGACTCTGGCTTGGCGGCCATGATGGCTGGACACTCTGGAGTGGTGATGGCTGGAGACTCTGGAGGGGTGGCCATGATGGCTGGAGACTCTGAAATGGCGGCCATGATGACTGGAGACTCTGGCGTGGCGGCCATGATGGCTGGAGACTCTGGAGTGGTGGCCATGATGACAGGAGACTCTGGCGTGGCGGCCATGATGGCTGGAGACTCTGGTGTGGCGGCCATGATGACTGGAGAATCTGGAGTTGCGGCCATGATGTCTGGAGACTCTGGCATGGCGGCCATGATGACTGGAGACTCTGGCGTGGCGGCCATGATCGCTGGAGACTCTGGCGTGGTGGCCATGATGTCTGGAGACTCTGGCGTGGTGGCCATGATGGCTGGAGACTCTGGCGTGGTGGCCATGATGGCTGGAGACTCTGGCATGGTGGCCATGTTGGCTTAAGACTCTGGCTTGGCGGCCATGATGGCTGGAGACTCTGGAGTGGTAATGGCTGGAGACACCTGGAGTGGTGGCCATGATGACTGGAGACTCTGGCGTGGTGGCCATGTTGCTTAAGACTCTGGCTTGGCGGCCATGATGGCTGGACACTCTGGAGTGGTGATGGCTGGAGACTCTGGAGTGGTGGCCATGATGGCTGGAGACTCTGGAGTGGCGGCCATGATGGCTGGAGACTCTGGAGTGGCGGCGATGATGGCTGGAGACTCTGGAGTGGCGGACATGATGGCTGGAGACTCTGGAGTGGCGGCCATGATGACAGGAGACTCTGGCGTGGCGGCCATGATGGCTGGAGACTCTGGAGTGGTGGCCATGATGACAGGAGACTCTGGCGTGGCGGCCATGATGTCTGGAGACTCTGGTGTGGTGGCCATGATGACTGGAGACTCTGGCGTGGCGGCCATGTTGGCTTTAGACTCTGGTATGGCAGCCATGATGACTGGAGACTCTGGTGTGGCGGCCATGATGGCTGGAGACTCTGGAGTGGTGGCCATGATGGCTGGAGACTCTGGTGTGGCGGCCATGATGACTGGAGACTGTGGAGTAGCAGCCATGATGTCTGGAGACTCTGGCATCGCGGCCATGATGACTGGAGACTCTGGTGTGGCGGCCATGATGACTGGAGACTGTGGAGTAGCGGCCATGATGTCTGGAGACTCTGGCATGGCGGCCATGATGACTGGAGACTCTAGTGTGGCGTCCATGATGACTGGAGACTCTGGTGTGGCGTTCATGATGACTGGACACTGTGGAGTAGCGGCCATGATGTCTGGAGACTCTGGCGTGGTGGCCATGATGACTGGAGACTCTGGCGTGGCGGCCATGATCGCTGGAGACTCTGGCGTGGTGGCCATGATGGCTGGAGACTCTGGCGTGGTGGCCATGATCGCTGGAGACTCTGGCGTGGTGGCCTTGATGACTGGAGACTCTAGTGTGGCGTCCATGATGACTGGAGACTCTGGTGTGGCGTCCATGATGACTGGACACTGTGGAGTAGCGGCCATGATGACAGGAGACTGTGGAGTAGCGGCCATGATGTCTGGAGACTCTGGCATGAAGGCCATGATGACTGGAGACTCTAGTGTGGCGTCCATGATGACTGGAGACTCTTGTGTGGCGTCCATGATGACTGGACACTGTGGAGTAGCGGCCATGATGTCTGGAGACTCTGGCATGGCGGCCATGATGAATGGAGCCTCTGGTGTGGCGGCCATGATGACTGGAGACTCTGGAGTAGCGGCCATGATGTCTGGAGACTCTGGCATGGCGGCCATGATGACTGGAGACTCTAGTGTGGCGTCCATGATGACTGGAGACTCTGGTGTGGCGTCCATGATTACTGGACACTGTGGAGTAGCAGCCATGATGTCTGGAGACTCTGGTGTGGCGGCTATGATGTCTGGAGACTCTGGTGTGGAGGCCATGATGACTGGAGACTCTGGCGTGGCGGCCATGATGGCTGGAGACTCTGGAGTGGTGGCCATGATGACAGGAGACTCTGGCGTGGCGGCCATGATGGCTGGAGACTCTGGTGTGGCGGCCATGATGACTGGAGAATCTGGAGTTGCGGCCATGATGTCTGGAGACTCTGGCATGGCGGCCATGATGACTGGAGACTCTGGCGTGGCGGCCATGATCGCTGGAGACTCTGGCGTGGTGGCCATGATGTCTGGAGACTCTGGCGTGGTGGCCATGATGGCTGGAGACTCTGGCGTGGTGGCCATGATGGCTGGAGACTCTGGCATGGTGGCCATTTTGGCTTAAGACTCTGGCTTGGCGGCCATGATGGCTGGAGACTCTGGAGTGGTAATGGCTTGAGACACCTGGAGTGGTGGCCATGATGACTGGAGACTCTGGCGTGGTGGCCATGTTGGCTTAAGACTCTGGCTTGGCGGCCATGATGGCTGGACACTCTGGAGTGGTGATGGCTGGAGACTCTGGAGTGGTGGCCATGATGGCTGGAGACTCTGAAATGGCGGCCATGATGACTGGAGACTCTGGCGTGGTGGCCATGTTGCTTAAGACTCTGGCTTGGCGGCCATGATGGCTGGACACTCTGGAGTGGTGATGGCTGGAGACTCTGGAGTGGTGGCCATGATGGCTGGAGACTCTGGAGTGGCGGCCATGATGGCTGGAGACTCTGGAGTGGCGGCGATGATGGCTGGAGACTCTGGAGTGGCGGACATGATGGCTGGAGACTCTGGAGCGGCGGCCATGATGACAGGAGACTCTGGCGTGGCGGCCATGATGTCTGGAGACTCTGGTGTGGTGGCCATGATGACTGGAGACTCTGGCGTGGCGGCCATGTTGGCTTTAGACTCTGGTATGGCAGCCATGATGACTGGAGACTCTGGTGTGGCGGCCATGATGGCTGGAGACTCTGGAGTGGTGGCCATGATGGCTGGAAACTCTAGAGTGATGGCCATGTTTGCTTAAGACTCTGGTGTGGCGGCCATGATGACTGGAGACTGTGGAGTAGCAGCCATGATGTCTGGAGACTCTGGCATCGCGGCCATGATGACTGGAGACTCTGGTGTGGCGGCCATGATGACTGGAGACTGTGGAGTAGCGGCCATGATGTCTGGAGACTCTGGCATGGCGGCCATGATGACTGGAGACTCTAGTGTGGCGTCCATGATGACTGGAGACTCTGGTGTGGCGTCCATGATGACTGGACACTGTGGAGTAGCGGCCATGATGTCTGGAGACTCTGGCATCGCGGCCATGATGACTGGAGACTCTGGTGTGGCGGCCATGATGACTGGAGACTGTGGAGTAGCGGCCATGATGTCTGGAGACTCTGGCATGGCGGCCATGATGACTGGAGACTCTAGTGTGGCGTCCATGATGACTGGAGACTCTGGTGTGGCGTCCATGATGACTGGACACTGTGGAGTAGCGGCCATGATGTCTGGAGACTCTGGTGTGGCGGCTATGATGTCTGGAGACTGTGGTGTGGAGGCCATGATGACTGGAGACTCTGGCGTGGCGGCCATGATGGCTGGAGACTCTGGAGTGGTGGCCATGATGACAGGAGACTCTGGCGTGGCGGCCATGATGGCTGGAGACTCTGGTGTGGCGGCCATGATGACTGGAGAATCTGGAGTTGCGGCCATGATGTCTGGAGACTCTGGCGTGGTGGCCATGATGACTGGAGACTCTGGCGTGGCGGCCATGATCGCTGGAGACTCTGGCGTGGTGGCCATGATGGCTGGAGACTCTGGCGTGGTGGCCATGATGACTGGAGTTTCTGGCGTGGTGGCCATGTTGGCTTAAGACTCTGGCTTGGCGGCCATGATGGCTGGAGACTCTGGAGTGGTGATGGCTGGAGACTCTGGAGTGGTGGCCATGTTGGCTTAAGACTCTGGTGTGGCGGCCATGATGACTGGAGACTGTGGAGTAGCGGCCATGATGTCTGGAGACTCTGGCATGGCGGCCATGATGACTGGAGACTCTAGTGTGGCGTCCATGATGACTGGAGACTCTGGTGTGGCGTCCATGATGACTGGACACTGTGGAGTAGCGGCCATGATGTCTGGAGACTCTGGCATCGCGGCCATGATGACTGGAGCCTCTGGTGTGGTGGCCATGATGACTGGAGACTGTGGAGTAGCGGCCATGATGTCTGGAGACTCTGGCATGGCGGCCATGATGACTGGAGACTCTAGTGTGGCGTCCATGATGACTGGAGACTCTGGTGTGGCGTCCATGATGACTGGACACTCTGGAGTAGCGGCCATGATGTCTGGAGACTCTGGTGTGGCGGCCATGATGACTGGAGACTCTGGCGTGGCGGCCATGATGGCTGGAGACTCTGGAGTGGTGGCCATGATGACCGGAGACTCTGGCGTGGCGGCCATGATGGCTGGAGACTCTGGTGTGGCGGCCATGATGACTGGAGAATCTGGAGTTGCGGCCATGATGTCTGGAGACTCTGGCATGGCGGCCATGATGACTGGAGACTCTGGCGTGGCGGCCATGATCGCTGGAGAGTCTTGCGTGGTGGCCATGATGTCTGGAGACTCTGGCGTGGCGGCCATGATGGCTGGAGACTCTGGTGTGGAGGCCATGATGACTGGAATCTCTGGCGTGGCGGCCATGATGGCTGGAGACTCTGGAGTGGTGGCCATGATGACCGGAGACTCTGGCGTGGCGGCCATGATGGCTGGAGACTCTGGTGTGGCGGCCATGATGACTGGAGAATCTGGAGTTGCGGCCATGATGTCTGGAGACTCTGGCATGGCGGCCATGATGACTGGAGACTCTGGCGTGGCGGCCATGATCGCTGGAGAGTCTTGCGTGGTGGCCATGATGTCTGGAGACTCTGGCGTGGCGGCCATGATGGCTGGAGACTCTGGCTTGGCGGCCATGATGGCTGGAGACTCTGGAGTGGTAATGGCTGGAGACACCTGGAGTGGTGGCCATGATGACTGGAGACTCTGGCGTGGTGGCCATGTTGGCTTAAGACTCTGGCTTGGCGGCCATGATGGCTGGACACTCTGGAGTGGTGATGGCTGGAGACTCTGGAGTGGTGGCCATGATGGCTGGAGACTCTGAAATGGCGGCCATGATGACTGGAGACTCTGGCGTGGTGGCCATGATGACTGGAGACTCTGGCGTGGTGGCCATGTTGCTTAAGACTCTGGCTTGGCGGCCATGATGGCTGGACACTCTGGAGTGGTGATGGCTGGAGACTCTGGAGTGGTGGCCATGATGGCTGGAGACTCTGGAGTGGCGGCCATGATGGCTGGAGACTCTGGAGTGGCGGCGATGATGGTTGGAGACTCTGGAGTGGCGGCCATGATGACAGGAGACTCTGGCGTGGCGGCCATGATGGCTGGAGACTCTGGAGTGGTGGCCATGATGACAGGAGACTCTGGCGTGGCGGCCATGATGTCTGGAGACTCTGGTGTGGTGGCCATGATGACTGGAGACTCTGGCGTGGCGGCCATGTTGGCTTAAGACTCTGGTATGGCAGCCATGATGACTGGAGACTCTGGTGTGGCGGCCATGATGGCTGGAGACTCTGGAGTGGTGGCCATGATGGCTGGAAACTCTAGAGTGATGGCCATGTTTGCTTAAGACTCTGGTGTGGCGGCCATGATGACTGGAGACTGTGGAGTAGCAGCCATGATGTCTGGAGACTCTGGCATCGCGGCCATGATGACTGGAGACTCTGGTGTGGCGGCCATGATGACTGGAGACTGTGGAGTAGCGGCCATGATGTCTGGAGACTCTGGCATGGCGGCCATGATGACTGGAGACTCTAGTGTGGCGTCCATGATGACTGGAGACTCTGGTGTGGCGTCCATGATGACTGGACATTGTGGAGTAGCGGCCATGATGTCTGGAGACTCTGGTGTGGCGGCTATGATGTCTGGAGACTGTGGTGTGGAGGCCATGATGACTGGAGACTCTGGCGTGGCGGCCATGATGGCTGGAGACTCTGGTGTGGCGGCCATGATGACTGGAGACTCTGGCGTGGCGGCCATGATGGCTGGAGACTCTGGTGTGGCGGCTATGATGTCTGGAGACTGTGGTGTGGAGGCCATGATGACTGGAGACTCTGGCGTGGCGGCCATGATGGCTGGAGACTCTGGTGTGGCGGCCATGATGACTGGAGACTCTGGCGTGGCGGCCATGATGGCTGGAGACTCTGGTGTGGCGGCCATGATGGCTGGAGACTCTGGAGTGGTGGCCATGATGACAGGAGACTCTGGCGTGGCGGCCATGATGGCTGGAGACTCTGGTGTGGCGGCCATGATGACTGGAGAATCTGGAGTTGCGGCCATGATGTCTGGAGACTCTGGCATGGCGGCCATGATGACTGGAGACTCTAGCGTGGCGGCCATGATCGCTGGAGAGTCTTGCGTGGTGGCCATGATGTCTGGAGACTCTGGCGTGGCGGCCATGATGGCTGGAGACTCTGGCTTGGCGGCCATGATGGCTGGAGACTCTGGAGTGGTAATGGCTGGAGACTCTGGCGTGGTGGCCATGATGGCTGGAGACTCTGGAGTGGTAATGGCTTGAGACACCTGGAGTGGTGGCCATGATGACTGGAGACTCTGGCGTGGTGGCCATGTTGGCTTAAGACTCTGGCTTGGCGGCCATGATGGCTGGACACTCTGGAGTGGTGATGGCTGGAGACTCTGGAGTGGTGGCCATGATGGCTGGAGACTCTGAAATGGCGGCCATGATGACTGGAGACTCTGGCGTGGTGGCCATGTTGCTTAAGACTCTGGCTTGGCGGCCATGATGGCTGGACACTCTGGAGTGGTGATGGCTGGAGACTCTGGAGTGGTGGCCATGATGGCTGGAGACTCTGGAGTGGCGGCCATGATGGCTGGAGACTCTGGAGTGGCGGCGATGATGGCTGGAGACTCTGGAGTGGCGGACATGATGGCTGGAGACTCTGGAGCGGCGGCCATGATGACAGGAGACTCTGGCGTGGCGGCCATGATGTCTGGAGACTCTGGTGTGGTGGCCATGATGACTGGAGACTCTGGCGTGGCGGCCATGTTGGCTTTAGACTCTGGTATGGCAGCCATGATGACTGGAGACTCTGGTGTGGCGGCCATGATGGCTGGAGACTCTGGAGTGGTGGCCATGATGGCTGGAAACTCTAGAGTGATGGCCATGTTTGCTTAAGACTCTGGTGTGGCGGCCATGATGACTGGAGACTGTGGAGTAGCAGCCATGATGTCTGGAGACTCTGGCATCGCGGCCATGATGACTGGAGACTCTGGTGTGGCGGCCATGATGACTGGAGACTGTGGAGTAGCGGCCATGATGTCTGGAGACTCTGGCATGGCGGCCATGATGACTGGAGACTCTAGTGTGGCGTCCATGATGACTGGAGACTCTGGTGTGGCGTCCATGATGACTGGACACTGTGGAGTAGCGGCCATGATGTCTGGAGACTCTGGCATCGCGGCCATGATGACTGGAGACTCTGGTGTGGCGGCCATGATGACTGGAGACTGTGGAGTAGCGGCCATGATGTCTGGAGACTCTGGCATGGCGGCCATGATGACTGGAGACTCTAGTGTGGCGTCCATGATGACTGGAGACTCTGGTGTGGCGTCCATGATGACTGGACACTGTGGAGTAGCGGCCATGATGTCTGGAGACTCTGGTGTGGCGGCTATGATGTCTGGAGACTGTGGTGTGGAGGCCATGATGACTGGAGACTCTGGCGTGGCGGCCATGATGGCTGGAGACTCTGGAGTGGTGGCCATGATGACAGGAGACTCTGGCGTGGCGGCCATGATGGCTGGAGACTCTGGTGTGGCGGCCATGATGACTGGAGAATCTGGAGTTGCGGCCATGATGTCTGGAGACTCTGGCGTGGTGGCCATGATGACTGGAGACTCTGGCGTGGCGGCCATGATCGCTGGAGACTCTGGCGTGGTGGCCATGATGGCTGGAGACTCTGGCGTGGTGGCCATGATGACTGGAGACTCTGGTGTGGCGGCCATGATGGCTGGAGACTCTGGTGTGGCGGCCATAAAGACTGGAGAATCTGGAGTTGCGGCCATGATGTCTGGAGACTCTGGCATGGCGGCCATGATGTCTGGAGACTCTGCCGTGGTGGCCATGATGACTGGAGACTCTGGCGTGGCGGCCATGATGACTGGAGACTCTGGCGTGGTGGCCATGTTGGCTGGAGACTCTGGCGTGGTGGCTATGATGTCTGGAGACTCTGGCGTGGTGGCCATGATGGCTGGAGACTCTGGCGTGGTGGCCATGATGGCTGGAGACTCTGGCGTGGTGGCCATGATGGCTGGAGACTCTGGCGTGGTGGCCATGATGGCTGGAGACTCTGGCGTGGTGGCCATGATGACTGGAGACTCTGGTGTGGTGGCCTTGATGGCTGGAGACTCTGGTGTGGTGGCCTTGATGGCTGGAGACTCTGGTGTGGTGGCCATGATGACTGGAGACTTTGGCGTGGCGGCCATGATGGCTGGAGACTTTGGCGTGGCGGCCATGATGGCTGGAGACTCTGGCGTGGCGGCCATGATGGCTGGAGACTCTGGCGTGGCGGCCATGATGGCTGGAGACTCTGGCGTGGCGGCCATGATGACTGGAGACTCTGGAGTGGTGGCCATGATGACTGGAGACTCTGGTGTGGTGGCCTTGATGGCTGGAGACTCTGGTGTGGTGGCCTTGATGGCTGGAGACTCTGGTGTGGTGGCCATGATGACTGGAGACTTTGGCGTGGCGGCCATGATGGCTGGAGACTTTGGCGTGGCGGCCATGATGGCTGGAGACTCTGGCGTGGCGGCCATGATGGCTGGAGACTCTGGCGTGGCGGCCATGATGGCTGGAGACTCTGGCGTGGCGGCCATGATGACTGGAGACTCTGGAGTGGCGGCCATGATGACTGGAGACTCTGGCGTGGCGGCCATGATGGCTGGAGACTCTGGCGTGGCGGCCATGACAGCTGAAGAATCTGGATTTGGGACCACCGGACTCGGAAGTGCTGTGATGTGATGTGATGGTCGTAACCGTAATTTAAAAGATGGCAACCCAATGTCAGGCTGGTTTTGAGCATCTGTTAGCTTAGTTTTTCCAGTGTGTTCCACACCGCTGGCTCTATTTGGATGGTGTCTGTGTTTTGGGCCATCAATGAGAGAGAGATAACTCTGATTTGCTGTTCAGTTTAGTGAATGTGTAAAACAAAAAAAAGCAAAACAGTGTGCAAAGAAGGGAGAACAGACAGAAGGCTGTTCTAATTTTACGTCATTTTACCTGAGTGTTTTAATAATAACACAAGCCGCGTGTGCTAGCTGATGGTCGGCTGTAGTCCTTTCAGTGTGTTCAAGAACAGATATTTTTCACTGACACAGGTGACACAAGGAGACAACACAGTCACCTTTCATCAGCACTAATTCTTATGACTAATACTAAAAGCCAAAAAAATTGAAGTCATTTGGTCTTTTAATAAGTTTTTTTTGTATGTAGAATCATCTGGCTAAGAGGCATACTGATTTTCATCAGATGATCCAGGACAGAATGAAGAAGATTCAAGAGATCAGACACTCAGTAGAGCTGAGAAAGGTGAGCGGAAGTTAAAACATTGTAAAACTGAAAAAGCGTTATAACATTTCAATCAACCTTAATAAAGGTTCTCAGTTAAATGGATAGAACTTAATAGATTAATCTGCTAATGGATCTCATTCATCAGAGAAACACAGAGGAAGAAAAATCCTCCATTGTTGAGCTCTTCACTGATCTGATCCGCTCCATTGAGAGATGTCAGTCTGAGCAGCTGAAGATGATGGAGGAACAGCAGAAAGCAGCAGAGAAACAGGCTGACAATCTCATTAAAGAGCTGCAGCAGGAAATCACTGAGCTGAAGAGGAGAAACACTGAGCTGAAGAGGAGAAACACTGAGCTGAAGAGGAGAAACACTGAGCTGGAGCAGCTCTCACACACTGACGATCATCTCCATGTCATACAGGTCAGTCAACATCTGTCTCATCAGTCATCATGTACAATATTACAGGACAAACACCTGATGAGCTGATTAAGCTTTTTTCATTTGCACCAGTATTTTAGAAAATTGTACAAAAGAGACTGAAACAGTAACAAAGTTGTCTCAGGATGTGTCATACTACATTACTGTCACATGTCTAGTCTGTTTTGGTTGTGTTTGATTCTGCCACATGTTCCTTTGTTCTTCTAGCCATTTCTGTGTTTCCCTGATTACCCTCATTAGTTAATTTATCCCAGCTGTGTCTTGTTAATTATCTTGTTTCTGTTCACTATTTAAGTTCCTCTTGTTCATTCACTCCTGGTCTGGTCACAGTTATGCAATGTGTGTTTGTATCTACCTGTATTAAAAACTTCACCAGTAAACTTCCTTTGAGTAATATATTTACCTGTCCTTGCCTTCCTGCCTGCGTGACGCTTAACAGATGACCAGACCCCAAAACGTTGCTGCAGCAGTGCAGATGCTCTGTTTAGAGCAAGGGACTCTTTCCCTCGAGGCTCACACCCGAGAGTTCATTGACCTGGCGTGCCTCACCAACTTTCCTAACCATTCGCTTTGCACCTTTTACTTAGCCAGCCTGAGCAGGGCCGTGCAGAGAGTTCTTCAGAGGCAGGGGCTCAAATGTAAAAAAGGGGCAATATGTAAATATATATATATTAGGGGTGTAACGGTACATAAAACTGACGGTTCGGTACGTACCTCGGTTTTGAAGTCACGGTTCGGTACGGATTCGGTACAGCAGTTTTACAAAATTGTGTTTTATTAATTTTTATTCAACAGTGGTTTAATAAAAAAAAATTGTGTCTGTCCTTATATGAATTCAATTATAACTAAAAGTTTCTTAAAGATAATGCTGTAAACTATATAGGGAGCCCTTATTTACATATTGCTATTAAAGATTAACAACAGAGCCCAAACTATTAGCCTAAATTCATTTGCTATTTATTTTTAGATATAATAATCAACACTCATAAGCTTCACATAAGGCAGTTTTTGCATTAATATCTAAATCTAATTATTATTATGTTTGATTTATTTGTTGAAATATAATCATTTAGTGGCTGTAATTTTCATGACAGGTTTATTTAAACATACATTAAATAAACAAGACATCACTAACAGGCTAAGTGGTATATAATGAATATATATAGGCTAATATAACGAATATATAGGCTAATATAGTGCATGTATTCAGTGAAAGAGTTAATCTCTCTAGTGAACTCACAGCTGTGGACACTGAATGACTTCTGAGGTAAATGTGATTCTACATGACATTGTTTGTTTACAAGCTGTTTTATTGTCTTTCCGCGGTTGAAACACAGATGGAGCGATTACACAACATACGTTTCAGTAAGTTGTAATGTATCCTCAACATACCTTTAGATATTCATTTCTTTAGGAAGAGATGATCGCGTTCACTCGCGCGCCGCGCGCTACCGCTTGAAGTTGAACTGATACGCGTCTCTATCTGTCATAAGAACAGAAAATTACCGCTCCACTTCACATGCCCAATGGAATTTGAACTTGCTTTGCCAGATCACGATTGGTTGGTGTATATACATGACAAACGCATTGGTGAATTGTGTAATACTTTAAAATATATAATATATAGATTTGTAATTAAATCAACACATTAGCTCTGATTATGGATGAAAAAAAATATTGGTTTACTTTTTTCCCCGTAAGGCCACACACTCTGTGAAAGGACCATATTTGGCTCGAGAGCCGCTTCCGAACAGTGGAAAATCAGCAATCAATCAAAACGCACGCAACCCAAAGCAAGGCGTTATGGCAACGCCTCAACAGAAATTGTCTGACTTTTGTGCCGTTCGTTACTATTGTATACATTGTCATCAATGTCATGTTATAATAATCACATTTATTTAGTTTTATTGAACACGATATTATCATTATATCTGTCTGAGAGGGGCACTTTTGATTCATTTTGAAAAAGGGCAGGGGCTCGAGCACCCAAAGCCCCCCCCCCCTGCACGTGCCTGAGCCTGAGTGAGGAGACTAGGGCACGCCTACCCAGTGTGAGACCTCAAGGGGAGTTTGCAGAGTTTGTCGCGCGAGTCCCACTGTGACTCCAGCAACACCAGAGCCAGAGGAGGACTGGCTTATAGACTTCTGGGGCCTCATTTATAAATGTTGCATACGCACAAAAGAAGGCGTACGCCGCTCTCTACGCAATAATTGGTATTTATAAAAAGCAAACTTGACGGGAAAATGTGCGGTCCATCACGCAAGCTCTGACCCAGGCGTACGCACAAAAACGTGTGAAATGAGAAATGGCGACACCGTCGGCAGATGGAAGAAACACGTGAAACTGTAGAACGTTGTGTAAAAGAAATGGCTATACTGCCTCTCATAAATAACATCACAAAGCAAGTCTTACAATTAACAGCCTACACGAACACCCGTTTGATCGATCTGCAGTGTAAAACAAATGAAAATTACAACAGAAATGCAAATTAACACATATTTGCAAAAAGAAAAGTGAAATATGTTCTGCAATAATATTGCCATGTTATGCAATTCATCCTCATAAATAATATGGTAAACAGAACGAAATAATGTAGCCTACAAAACTGATATTCTCGTCAATGTGTCCGTCTGGCGGAGCAGATATAGATGCAATTAGATAGACAGATAGATAATTAGGGAGATATATAGATAGATAGATAGATAGATAGATAGATAGATAGATAGATAGATAGATAGATAGATAGATAGATAGATAGATAGATAGATAGATAGATAGATAGATAGATAGATAGATTTGCACTGAACTATTGCCCATTTCCACGTAGATAATAGGGATAGGGATTAATAGGGATTCCCCAATAATTGCCGGCAGTCTCTCATCAAGAGGCTCAGCTCCGGTGTTCCCTCTCCCCACCCGTGGCAGACACACTCTGGCCATGCAGCGCTAGACGCTTTTTTGCCTCGACTTTGATGTCCGACCATTTCTTTTTTATTTCGGCCATGGTCCGAGGTTGTGAGGCTACAGCATTTAGGCGTCTGCAACCTTTTGCCACTCAAGTGCCTTTTGGCATCAGTAATGCCCACACTGTGCCCTCCAAACAAAATTGTTCTCCTCTTTTCCACCTCGCCAACGATAACTTCTACTTCACATTGAGTGAAGTTACGTTTTTTTGATTTCCTCTCTGTGTTTGCCATGATTTCGCAAATTATGAATATTAACTTGTGGGCGTTTCACAGACTATTTATGGGCAACTATGGGCGTGACATGAAGCCGCAAAAGCTGCGCTACATTTAGAATTGATTGTGATTTATTAAGGGAAAACTGCGTAGGATGTGCGTGCGCACGGTTTTATAAATCCGAATATTTCTGTGCGTACGCACGTCCTATGTTTCATCCGTACGCCACTTCTGACGCAAATCCTATGCAAAGTTTTATAAATGAGGCCCCTGGGCCGAAGCTTCACCTGTCTCCAGTCCAAACCTCCACGAGCCCGCTCCAAGCCTCCTAGAACCAGCTCCAAGCCTCCTAGAACCAGCTCCAAGCCTCCTAGAGCCTGCTCCAAGCCTCCACGAACCCGCTACAAGTCTCCAAGAACCCGCTCGAAGCCTCCATGAGCCCGCTCGAAGTCTCCATGAGCTGAAGTCTCCACAAGCCCGCTCGAAGTCTCCACGAGCCCACTCCAAGCCTCCACGAGCCCGCTCCAAGCCTCCACGAGCCCGCTCCAAGCCTCCTAGAACCTGCTCCAAGCCTCCTAGAGCCCGCTCCAAGCCTCCACGAGCCCGCTCGAAGCCTCCATGAGCTGAAGTCTCCACAAGCCCGCTCGAAGTCTCCACGAGCCCGCTCCAAGCCTCCACGAGCCCGCTCCAAGCCTCCTAGAACCTGCTCCAAGCCTCCACGAGCCCGCTCCAAGCCTCCACGAGCCCGCTCCAAGCCTCCTAGAACCTGCTCCAAGCCTCAACGAGCCCGCTCCAAGCCTCCTAGAACCTGCTCCAAGCCTCCACGAGCCCGCTACAAGTCTCCAAGAAACCCGCTCCAAGCCTCCATGAGCTGAAGTCTCCACAAGCCCGCTCGAAGTCTCCACGAGCCTGCTCCAAGCCTCCACGAGCCCGCTCCAAGCCTCCATGAGCTCTCTCCAGCTCTCCATTACCCCTTTTCCACCAAAGCAGAGCCAGAGCTGGATCGGAGCCAGAGCCTAGTTTAAAATCGGTTCTTTGTGATTCCACACCCAAAGCCCCAGCTCCGAGCCAGGAAAAGTGGTTCTTAAGTAGCACCAAAACATTGCTGGGCTAGAACAGGGCTAGAAGTAAGACCCGATTACGTCAGGCGCTGGGGGCGGGGTCAACAAGACGAACACAAACTTGAGATCCGCCATTTTTGAAATAGCAGCTAATGGAGCTAACAGCTGCTGCTCGTTTGTAATCTCCGTCTATACAAATTACGGCGAACTGCATGAATGCGATGGATTCGCTATGTTTTCGTTGTGTTTTGATGCCGATGTAGGATCGTAAAGCCATGTGAATCAATAGTAGCGCAACGCTTGCATTGTTGATGGAAGGCTTGTTCGCAGCGGTGCTGTGCAGAGACCGATCGCCGTATGATAACGAGTCCAGCGAGAGCACACGACTCCTTATGCTTTTGATTCACTCGTGCGTTTTTTTTTTATATCATACGTGGATCGGTCTGCGCAGCGCCGATGCATCTCGAACAAGCCTGGTGTTTCCCGCTGCCCAGAGTTGCCAGGTTTTCACAACAAAACCCGCCCAATTGCAACTCAAAACAAGCTCACTCGCGTTTCAGGGGGGCTTCCCCGGTAAAAATCACATTTGGGGGTAAAATATGTGTTTTTCTGGCATGGTTGCCTACTAAAATTCGCATTCCCGGGGCTTAACATCACATAATTGGGGTCGCTTCAACCCGCGGACATGAAAAACAGCCCGCGGCAACAGTGATGAAGTAGCCCAATTCAGCGGCAAAACCAAAGACTTGGCAACACTGCCACTGCCTCGCTAGCGTTGCTGAGAAAGATGAGACGTATACAGTGACGTAAGACATGGCTCTGTTGTGGCTCTCAGCATGTGGAAAAGCAAATGGTTCTTAGAAGGCTCCTCAGTCGAACCAATAATGAACTGGGACTAGCTCTGGCTCGGAACTAGATCTAGCACTGCCTTGGTGGAAAAGGGTACATGAGCCCGCTCCAGCCCGCAAGGCCACTCCCGCCCACAAGACTGTCCCATTGCACGAGACCTCCACTCCACCCCTGAATTCCAGGCTCCTGATCTGCCGTGGCCGCCCGAGGCTCCTGATCCGCCATGGCCGCTACCGCTCCTGATCCACCAAGGCTCCTGACCCGCCATGGCCACCCTGGAGACTCCCCAGCCAGTCAGGGCCCAGATACCTGCCACGGTCCTCCAGGACTTCAGGGTGCCCTGGTTTTTAAGTTAAGAAATGTAAAGTTTAAGTAAGAACAACTTGGATATATTTTTTTTAACCATACATTTTATTTGCTCTGAAATTGAAATATGTGAGTAAGCAAATTCATACATTTAGCCCAGTTTCGGATTAATTTAAGTTAGTTTAAATTAAAAGAAACAAGTTCATAAAACTCAAAACAATGAAACAACTCAGATTACTTTAAGAACTCAAAAGAAAAATTAAGTTTAAATACTCATAAAAGTTAATTTGTTTGAACTAATTTGTGTAATTTGAGTTGGCTCTACTCAAACCAATTAATTATTTTGAGCATTAGGGTTTACAGTTTACTGTGTAAAACATATTAACTTTAAATATAAATATCATATTCTCTCTCTCTCTCTCTCTCTCTCTCTCTCTCTCTCTCTCTCTCTCTCTCTCTCTCTCTCTCTCTCTCTCTCTCTCTCTCTTGCACTGCATGTTGGGAGTGTGTGAGTGTGTGTGAGGGTGAACACGGTGAGAGGCTAATTGATTTAATTTTTTCGGGGTTTATTTCCCCCCTTTTTTCACTTTGAAGTGATGGATAAGTAAAGAAGTTATCTGGATTGGAAAGGTGAGGTTTTTTTTGGAAAGGTTGGAAAGGTTTCCAAAAAAGTTTTTTTTTTTGTGTAAGTTATTGTGAATTTGACGGAGCCGAGATGGCGTCCCTCTCTGAGGGGGGTACAGCATCTCTCTCGCTCCGTCACGGCGTCAGGTGTATGGCAGAACCTGGCGTAACTGTGGAAGATGTATTGCTGGCGGCAGGGGAACAGATCGGATATGAGAACATTTGCTCAGCTTCCCGCATGAATAAGGCTGTGGTGATTTTCGTGAAAGAAGAGCAATTGGTTAATCGCCTGATAAGCACCGGTGTTGTGGTAAGTGGCGCTTATATTACCATCTCACCGCTGGTTACACCTACTGCTAGGGTTACTATTTCAAATGTTCCGCCATTCATTAAGAATAGTGAAATTGAACGAGCTCTTGCAAGTTACGGAAAATAAAAATGATTTCTCTTGGATGCAAAAATGAGGCTTTGAAACATGTCTTATCGTTCAGAAGGCACGTTTTTATGTTTCTGAACGAACCAGACTTGAATGTTTCTTTCAGACTGTGGCATGAAGGAAAATTGTTTTTAGTATATGCGAGTACCGGAAATATAAAATGTTTTGAATGTGGAGACATTGGGCTTGTTTATGTCCATTAGGGTTGCATGTCCACATAAGGCTCAAAATGGCAAGAATACGGCGCAGGCTGCTGACGAGGTAGATCGTGATAATGGTTCAGATGTTGGTGAGGTACAGCCTCGGGCTGCAGGTGAAGTGCAGGATAGTGGCGTTGCTGTGGGTGATGATATGAGGCCTAGTGATGGGCCTGCTGTTACTGTCAACCAAAACAGGAATACTGAGTGAATGATTACGGCTGATGAAAATATGGGTACAGTAGAAGTAAGTGGAGTAAGTGCAGAAACCGTGATTTGTGAGGTTGGTGGAAACGAAATTGAGCCACAACCCGAAACATCATTGGGCTTTGAAATTAGTAAAGATAATGAGAGGGTGGATGATGATTCTTGTTCAGATTTTTCTGAAATTGGTTCTCAATCATCTCAAGTTGTGGGAGATGTGTATACGTTGCAGGAAATAAACGAGTTCTTGGATGTAACTTTTGGAAAGGTAGTTGAGGTTAATGATTTTTTCCCAGATGTGGATAAATGTATTGCTTCTGTTACATTGCTACAGAGAACAGTCAGCTATGATGAGCTAAGTAAAAAGAAGAGATTTCGTTTGAAAAAATTCTTAACGGAATTACGTCAGGGAAAATCTCGTACTTTGAATAATTAAAGAAATGATTAAGCTGCACAAGGTGTCTTTCTTACTATGGTTTCCTTTTCTGTTTCTATCCCTTTTATCTTTTCATTTTTTTATGGAGTGTTTGAGGGTTGGCTCCTTAAATATGAATGGAGGTAGAGACAGGAAGAAATTGGCAGTGGTTTCAGAATTTTTAAACTTAAAACAGATTAATGTTGCCTTCTTACAGGAAACGCATACTGACCATAATAATGAAATAGAATGGGGTATGTGGTGGGGTGGAAAACTGGTTTTAAAGGGGCTATATGCGTTTTTCTGAAATTTAAACTCGCGACTGACACCTGTGGCCAAAAAACAGAACTGCTCTTATTTTCTGCTCGCTCTCGCAGGGGTGGTGACGTCACATCCGCAGACAGCGCGGGAAAAATCCGACCCGACAGAAAATAGGAAAAATAGGATACAGGCTTATAGGTGCACCCACTGTGAGCGGACAAGGTGTCAGTATGCTCATCAGGAGTTGTTTGAGTCATAAATGGTAAAATAAAAAGGCTATTGTTACGTTTATTTTGGGGGAAAAGTTGCATATAGCCCCTTTAAGTCATGGGTCAAATAATAGTGCTGGGGTTGCTATTCTTTTTTCAAAAACTATGAATGGTAATATTTTAAATGTTGATGAAATTGAGAAAGGGAGGATTTTATTAACAAAAATAGAGTATGGAGGTTTTGTGTTCGCTTTTGTCAATGTATATGCCCCGAATAATGGGTTAGAGAGGGTGAGGTTTTTTATGAAATTGAACGAATCTTTAAAAAAAATTTGATGATGGTGTGTGTATTATTGTAGGGGGAGACTGGAACTGTACAACAGATTTTACTATTGATAGAAATGGCGAAGAACCTCATCATCAATCTAGTTTAGTACTCTCCAAAATAATGAACAAAAATGGTTTGATAGATGTATGGAGAGTAAGGAATAAAATGGAAAGACAGTACACATGGGTCAAAGTAACTGATAATATGGTCTGTGGGGCTAGATTGGATCAGTTTTATCTTGGAAAAATATGGAATAATAGAGTTATGAATGTTTTTCATTCACCTAATATTTTTTCAGATCATCATATGGTTGGTTTAGATCTCAATATTAAAGAGTTGTCGAGACGCACATATTATTGGCATTTCAATGTTAAACTGTTACAGGATGTTTTGTTTTGTGAAAGGTTTACTTTGTTTTGGAATGAATGGAAAATGAAAAAGAGTTCCTTTGAGAATCTTAGCCAATGGTCGGAGGTGGGTAAAGCGCAAATAAGAGTTTTTTGCCAGAATTACACTTTGCATTCTTCATCACAAATTAAAAGAACAGTAAAAAGACTGGAAAGAGACATTGTACAGTTAGAAAAAGAACTCATGGATAATCCTGGCAGTGTGCAGAAAGACCTTTTAAAAAAGAAGAGAACGGAACTTGGATCTTTCTTACAGGAGCGAACAAAGGGAGCCCTGATAAGAGCAAGGTTTTGCTCCATTAAAGATATGGATGCTCCTAGTTCCTATTTTTTTAACTTGGAAAAGAAAAATGTTCAACAGAAACAGATGTTACATCTTCGGCGTGCGAACGGAACTATAACATATGATCCGGTGGAAATAAGAAAAATGGCAGTGGACTTTTATGCAACATTATATAGTAAAGAATTCTGTGATGCTAAAAGTACTGAGGAACTACTCCATGATTTACCAAAACTAGCAGATGAACAGAAAAAAATGCCGGACAATGAAATTACTTTCCAGGAACTCACAGAGGCAATGCAGCAGTTGTCCTCAGGTCGGTCTCCAGAAATAGATGGCTTGCCAGTTGAATTTTATAAACAATTTTGGAATGTAATTGGAGTGGATTTATATGAAGTTTTTTTTAAGTTGTTTTAAAGAAAAGTCACTTCCTTTAAGCTGTCGACGGGCAGTCCTATCATTGTTACCCAAGAAGGGGGATTTATGTTTATTGAAAAACTGGAGACCTGTATCGTTATTGTGTCTTGATTATAAGATACTGGCAAAATGTCTGGCGAATAGAATCAAACATTGTTTACAGTTTTTGATTGAGAAAGATCAAACGTATTGTGTCCCAGATAGATCCATTATAGATAATATTTTTGTGTTACGGGACTTAGTTGATTTTAGCCACCTTAATAATAGTAATCTTGGTATTTTATCATTAGACCAAGAAAAAGCATTTGACAGGGTGGATCATGGGTATCTTTTTGATGTTTTAAAAAACTTTGGTTTTGGTGAAAATGTTTTGTTATATGTGAAATTGTTGTATTCCAATGTATTTACCTTGGTAAAGGCTGGAGGAGCTCTTAGTGCTCAAGTACCTATTGGTAGAGGGATCAGACAAGGCTGTCCATTATCTGGACAGCTATATAGCCTAATGATTGAACCTCTCTTACATAGACTTAAAAAAGATTTAAAAGGTGTATCATTTCAAAATGGAAGTGAAAGTGTAAAGCTGGTTTTATCCGCCTATGCAGATGATATTACAGTGTTTATCACAAGGCGAGAGGATATTAGAAGTTTAAATGAGAACATTAAGCTTTATGAAAAAGCCTCTTCTGCCAAGGTAAATTTGGAAAAAAGTGAAGGTTATATTATGGGTCGGTGGGATGAGGCAGGATATCCAACACTTCCAGGTGGTTTGAGATGGGGAAGGGAGGGTCTAAAGGTTTTAGGTGTTTTCATAGGCAATGCACAATGTCAGATGAAGAATTGGGAGGGTATGCTGGATAAGGTGCAGGCCCGATTGTCTAAGTGGGAACCGCTATTACCACAGTTGTCTTATAGAGGGAGATTTCTGGTCACTAACAACTTGGCAGCTTCTACACTGTGGCACAGGTGTATAGTAATGGATCCACCTGAGGACATTATATGCGGAAAACAGAGGAAATTGGTTAATTTCTTCTGGAGTGGTGAGCACTGGGTCCGGGCATCAGTGATTTATTTGCCTGTTTGCGAAGGAGGACATGGCTTGGTGGATGTTAAGAGTCGTATCTACGCATTCAGATTACAAGCAGCAAAAAGATTCCTTTATCATAAATACTTACTATGGACTCAAACAGCATGTGCCATCTTGAAGAGGGCAGGTGGGCTTGGACTTGATAAACACTTGTTTTTAATGAGATTGGAAGATATGAACTTGTCTGAAATTACACCTTTTTATCGGACAATGTTTCATGTGTGGAGGAATGTTTTAAAGGTGGACAGAGACAAGAGCAGTTGTACTTACTGGGCGCCTGAGGAACCGTTGTTTTTTAATAACATGATCAAGACAAGACTTTTGTCCTCAGTGAGTGTGCGAGCATGTCTGCTCAGGAATGGTGTCGTGAAGCTCGGTCACCTAATGGATAAAGATGGATGGAAATCTGTGGAAACTATTAAGGAAGTGACTGGTTTACGATCACAGAGACTTGCATCAAAACTGATAGAGGAAATTTCTCTGGTAATACAAAACACTTATGGAGAAAGTATAGCAAGAGGACAAATGTCAAACCAAAGTGACAGAAAAGAATTTCCAAAGATCGGGATTTCAGCCCTAATCTGTGACGAGAATGAAGGGGAAGTTGCTGACTCAATCCTGAGTTTCCGGACTCCTCAACTGGAGTATCTGGATTGTGCTTCAAAGAAGGCCCTTTACCACACAACAGTCAAGGTGATGCATCAGAAGTCACTCAAGAGACAAAAAGCATCAAGATGGCTAAGTTTGTTGGGGCCAGATTTCCTTGTAAGAGACAGGTGGAGGACCCTGTATAAACTCCCTGTAGAGAAGCGTACTGCTGATCTGCAGTGGAGGATTATTCACGGGGCCATAGCTATGGACAGGCATGTGGCACACCTGAATCCAGCAGTGGGTGGGCATTGCAGGTTTTGTGGTGAGGGAGAAGATTTAGTAGCCTGGCTCCGCCCTCCTACGTACTTCCGCTCAATTTTCATTTTCCTTCAGTACTACGTCTGGGACTGCGGTGTATGCTTAGGTTTTCCCCCGAACAATTTTTTACCGGTCCAATCAGCGAATAGAGGGAGTGGCTGAGAGCGATGACGTTGATGTCGTGCGCTAGTTTGAGTTGTAGTTCAGTAATGGCGGCGGTGAAAGATGCGAGTGTGTGGCAGCGCTGACGAATGTCCAGAAGTTAAAACCGGAGTGTGGCGAGGTGGACGAGCAAGCGAGATCGGTGTGCGTGATTGAGACACACCGGTCTCGAGTCCTCTCATGAGGGAGCACGGAGGCATATAAGGACGAGCGACACCGGTGAAGGACGAGAGAGGACCAGGCCTGGATTTTAAGATGGGTTTTGTTATGTTTGTGCGCGGCAGTCGTCCGTGAGGGGCTGCCGCTTTTACTTTCATTTTGTGTTTATTATTTGATTAAAAGTTGTTAAACGTTCGCCGGTTCCCGCCTCCTTCTTCCCTGAACAAACGAACTCCCGTTACACGGAGCAAGAACAATCACTGCTGTACTGCTGATGTTGTGGTCCGGGAAAAGTCTTTTCCAGCTCACTCCGTTAGTGGTGAAGGAGTTGCTGAAGCCGTCCGTCTCCCACCACCCGCGAGAAAAACCCAGGCTGAATTATCGACTGCTTTTGACAAACACCAAGGTCGTGTGGTAATGTAATTGCTGTCCGAATCCACATCTCTGAGTTTTCAAGAATATATCACTTCAAAACTCACTGTTTATATCCTTTATAGACCCTTTCAGAGCACTGTAGCCTACGGTTGCGTGAGCTGTAATTTGCATTTCTAGACTTGTATTTCTTTAAATACTGGCAAGTGTTTACAAGAGCAAAATATTTCATCACCGCTCAAAAAATAAAAGAAGAAAAGCATGTTAACATTTGAATTGGGCTGTTATTCACGGCAGTATTTATTCTTATCATTCCAAGCATATGACATTTTATTGACAGCATACAATCATGTTACGATTGCACGAGATATGCACCACGAGAGCAGCGCGTTTCGATCACAAAACTCTCCTCTCCACCATGAATAAATAACAATCCGAATTTTATTACTGACACTGAGGTGGTGTGCTCAGTTAATGTGAGAATCAAAGGCGAACGGCGCGTGACATACGTCACGACCAAACGTTAGTGATTGGTTATGGCAGATCCAGAGTGACTCTTGGCAGATCCAATAGTTTTAAACTTCAACAGAGTACCCGCCTTCAAGGAAGTAAACGCTTGTCAATGGAGAGTGGCCAGACTCTATGTACAAATGAAATGTACGAGAGTCTGGTAAAACCAGGCTAAAGATTTAGAGCATCTGTTTTTAAAATGTATTAGACTAAATCATTTGTTTGAATTACTCACAATTTGGTTTCAGGGTTTTTATAGAAGAATTTTCAGACAAAATATTTATAGGAGGATTGAAATATAGATTTTTATCAAGGAAGAAAATAGTTTTATTGAATTATTTAATGGGAACAGCAAAATTGGCCATATGGATAACAAGGAAAAATAAAGGCCTAGGGTTGGCAGCAACTGATCCTAAAGTAATGTTTATGATCTGGTGGCAGCAAGATTAAGAACAGAATTTGCATATTACAGCCTTACAAATAATGTACCTGTTTTTTGTGAAATGTGGTGTATTTATGATATTCTTTGTGTTGTACATGAAGATCAATTGGTCTTAGGTTTTTAAAGGGAATGTTTTTATTTTTTTTAATTTTTTTTTATTGTCTTTCAATTATTTTGGGGTATGATATCTGAATTGTGAATGTGAAAATGTTAAAAAATAAAGTGTTTCTAAACCTCTCTCTCTCTCTCTCTCTCTCTCTCCCTCCCTCGCTGTAGATGTACTCATCCCTGTACAGTCGTCCACACACCAAGAACTGGACTGAGATCAGGATTGACTCTGGTGTGTCTAATGTGAACTCTCTGATTAGAGCTCTGACTGAACTGAAGAAAACTCAAGAGACACTAAAGGAAAAACTCAGTAAAACTGGTATGTGAATATCAAATACAGTAGACCCACGTAGGAGGGGACGTTCTCACAACCATGTGTAATGTTATCAAATACAGTAGATTTTTGTAGATGAATTTTTTTTTTTTCAAGGAATATTATGAGTTGATCCAATTTCATCTCACTTTGTAAAGGATCACACTGTTTCAAAAGTGTAATCAACAACTAACAGCTTCACATTCTCTTAAATCCTGAATGTTTGTCCCATAGACCTCCACTGTAAGTATATTTACTGTGAACACATTCTGCATTGTTTCACAAACTGAGGGATGAGCAACATTTACACACCACTGATGCTGTAGAGAAACTCACTGAAATTATTCCTATAAATAATTAATCATTATATTGTCATCTGTGTTCACAGAGTTGAAGTGTGTGCAGAAGTTTGCAGGTACAGTGTGACTGACACAATACACTCACAATACTGTTTATAATCTGTATTATATACTGTACATCTGAACATGTTTGTTCTGAAGTTGATTGATAATGTCTGATCTCTCTCAGTGGATGTGACTCTGGATCCTGATACAGCGAATCCAGATCTCATCCTGTCTGAGGATGGAAAACAAGTCAGTGATGGAGGCATTGAACAGGACGTCCCAGAAAACCCAAAGAGATTTGATAAGGTTTCTTGTGTTCTGGCAAAGCAGGGATTCAGTTCAGGGAGATTTTACTATGAGGTGCAGGTGAAGGGAAAGACTGGGTGGGGTTTAGGAGTGGCCAGAGAATCCATTAACAGGAAGGGGGCGATTACAGCGAGTCCTGAGGGTGGACTCTGGGCTCTGATTCTGAGGAATGAGAATGAATATAAAGCTTGTGATGATCCACCTGTCTCTTTATCTCTGAGAGTGAAACCTGAGAAGGTGGGTGTGTTTGTGGATTATGAGGAGGGTCTGGTCTCTTTTTATGACGTGGAGTCCAGATCTCATATCTACTCTTTCACTGGTCAGACTTTCACTGAGAAACTCTATCCAGTGTTTAACCCACACACTAATGATGAAGGTAAAAACTTAAACCCTCTGATCATCACACCTGTCAGATGAAACAAAATAATCAAATCGGAAAATATTTCTGTTTTTAGATAAAAAACACAATCAAGAAGTTTTTGCTTACAATATGTGCAACAACAAAAAAATAGCAGGCTCTCAAAAAACAAAACATCAACTATAATTAAATATTTAATTATATTATATTAATACTTTGCTTTTGCTTTTCAAATCTACTGACATTTAACATAATATGATTTAATATTATATTGTGAAATTCTACATAATATGCTACATTTCCAAACTTTCCAGAGTGTTTCTACATGTTACTTTGTAAGGAAATCTCTGAAGTCATTTTCTCTCTCATCTCCAGCTGTTAACTTTGAATGTCTTGTGAAATATTGTGATTTTTGGTTTATACTGTAATGACTGCAGAATCTCAATAAAGACATAATTTCTGATATTGCCTGTAATCTAAACAGATTGATAATTGTTGCTTCATAAACTTTAGAACAGACAGACGGGATATGAAAAAATCATGGAGGATCTTTATTGTTGACTAGAACCGGTTTCATATGACAGAAATGAAAGCTCTAGCATAAGTTCTGCTGGGAAAACTCAATTACTACGTCACTTATTGCCTTCATTCTAACCCAATTATATTCTTATGCTCACTGTATGAAAGCCCGGTACTTACACATGTTTGAGTTCGCAGATACTGAAGCGACGATTACGCAGATACTGAAGCGACGATTACGCAGATCTGAAGCGACGATTACGCAGATCTGAAGCGACGATTACGCAGATCTGAAGCGACGATTACGCAGATCTGAAGCGACGATTACGCAGATACTGAAGCGACGATTACGCAGATCTGAAGCGACGATTACGCAGATCTGAAGCGACGATTACGCAGATCTGAATCGACGATTACGCAGATCTGAAGCGACGATTACGCAGATCTGAAGTGACAATTCAGTTAACGATCCGGACGTTCCGTAGCGGTCGATCGCTGGTCCTATTATAAAGTTAATAATATGCACACAGTGGTGTTCTAAGTTCATGTCAGCCTATCATTCTGTTCACCGGGCCGTCGCGGCAACAGACACGAGTGCCTTCACTAACGAGAGCAATCTCGCGTTCAGATTCAGATCAATCACTTTCATGGAGGACTATTGGGCATGTTATCAAAGACACGGCTGTGATCTTCATCACCATTCTGGCGTCATCCCTACATCAGCATTCATCACAGTGATATATGATTATGCATTCCGATGCCGATTGGGTGTAGTATTTTACTCTTTCTCAATTTTGTCGCAAGCATGTCTGTACAGTGCAGACACAAGCATCATATGAGATGCGCACAGGTGTCTGCCGGTCTGCTTGTGCAACGTGATCGCTCGTTGCGGCTTGCTTGTTTCACGAGTTCACACGTACATCAAATTAAATGGAGTAAAGATTATGCGTATTTGGCGTGCTGTCCGGAGGGAGGGCTCCGGGCTCGGAATTTGGCCCGAACCCAGAGTATCCCCCCCATGATGAAGATAGTCTAGAACTAGACTGTATTTTATTATGGATTGTGTTGACGTCTAATGAGTTTATTAAATCAAAGTGTAGCAACAATGACCCGATTCAATCAGATTTTGGCCGAATGCATACGTCACCGGATGAGGCTTTTACACACCAACTCGTGACTCTCCTAATCAAATCAGACATAGACAATGGGGTGTGTGTGTAAGAGATATCGAAGTTAATGAACAACCACTATGTCTGCCAGATTGTCTGAGTCTAAAGAATGGAGCATCGAATTGTACCGCCTAAAGGCATTCACATGACTTTACTCCGCAAACACACATACACGGAGAGCGCTGAAAGAAGACAATTCTTGCACACACACGTGTTACTTGAAATATGGGGACTAAAAGAACTGTCTTAATAATATTCAAATATATATTCCGTTGATTTCATGTCTTTATACAATGTATTAGAATAAGGATGTTTACTGTTGCCAATCAAAACCTGTATGCCAGTAACTGTGATAATCTTGTATATCTGGACGCGCAAATCGCAGAATGACCGTTCTTAGTATCTCTGTTATCGCAAAATTATGACTAGGCCAAATTTGGTTCAAAAATCAGATTTTGATACATAATTTCAGAAATACCAGCTTTCTAAAGAAAAAGAGGCATAGAATTTCCACCCTATTGATTAACTCAGAGGAGGGGGTTCAGAGAACAATGAAACACGCGCGCTCTCTCTCTCCACGGATGTGATTGGATCACTCCATAAGTCGGGCTCGGCCACTTCATCTATAAAGAACAGAAGTTTATCATTAACTGCGCTCCGCCACTACGAGGAAAAGACGACCCTGGCCTTCACCCCCTCCCCTTGAGAGAAGGATTCCTTTGGCACCAAGCCAAGAGAGAGAGAGACCGGCAAACTTCTGGAGCAACTTTCCTGAACTTCACAGCTATTCTCCCGGACACTCACCTCCGTAGCGAACTTCCACGACGATTCGAACTCAGACACGTACACGAGAGAGCCTAATGCAAGTATTATATTTCACCTTAAACTGCTTGTACGAGGTTGTCTTAAATTAATCCTGATTCACGAAATCATAAATGTCTGAAGGGCTGTGGTGAACTCTCTCTCTCTCTCTCTCTCTCTCTCTCTCCCTCGTGGATTCTCTCTTTCCATCATTCTCTTCCCTTTGATTTTATTCGTTAAATTAGATTTTTCCTTGTTTGTAACATATCGTTTGTTTCTCCTATATATATGCATATTTACCCCCGTGTGATTCGTAGCTTTGTATTCTATAGTGTTTTATTAAAACCCAATAATTGCATTAAATTGAATCCTTATTGTTTTGCTCACAAATCTCGAAGTCACTGAAGCGTAAGATCTAAGCTACCCATTTAAGCTTGATTTTCATGTATTACTACTTCAGTAGTACAAATTGTGCAAACATAAGAGATATTATTTGTCCTGATCAAACAGATCAATGTTTCTTAAGGTTTGTAAGATTGATAATTGATGAAGAAATCAATTTGGATAAAGGTTACTTTTAAATGATTAAAGGTTCCGTTATACGTACATTTTTGTCTGTACAACAAGCAAATCATATTCATAGACTCATGAATATTCATACCATTTGAAGTAATTATTCCCCAAGACTTATTGTTGTTACAAAAGTGAGGAGATGGGGTGGTGGAGGGATGCTAAAAATAAAAACGGTCAACGGTAAATATGCTGTATATATACACACACCTCTTATCGTTGATTAAATCGATTGGCTTGATATGCTCCACATGTGTTTAATTAGGTTTAATTATCTGAGGGTGCTCCACTTGGGTTTGATTAGGTTACATTATCTGGCGTGCTCCATTGTTTAGATAGGTTTAATTATCTGGACGTGCTCCTCCCGAAATTAGTTACTAAAACTTCACGTCGTAACTATCCATAGTGCCTGTAAATTATTTGCATGACAACGGCCTGTATTGATAGCATTTTATTTAGAAAAGCTGGAACAGATCAGATGGCACAGCATATTAGCCTCTATCATTCTCCCCACGAACGCAAGGAAACCAACATGGGTTTAAAGCAACATGCACCCAGTTAATCGGGGCTCATGATTAACAGAGTTAAGCTGGAATCGCAAATGTGTTCAGTGTTATTAAATCGCTACAATTGAATTAAATATGCTAATTTGCTCAGGATAGTTTTTAAGTAGGCTACAGCACCGACATCAGTGCTTTGATCCGTTCTCATTCAATGGTGTTATTCTCTTGCCAGCGCTGTGAGTTCGTCACTACATGCAATTAAAACTGACACAACATAGTTTCAAGCTTAAAAGTGTCTTTGGGCTGTCATCCAGCAGAGTACATCCATCCATCCATCCATCTTCTTCCGCTTTATCCAGGGCCGGGTCGCGGGGGCAGCAGTCTAAGCAGAGATGCCCAGACTTCCCTCTCCCTAGACACTTCCTCTAGCTCTTCCGGGGGTACACCGAGGCGTTCCCAGGCCAGCCGGAAGACATAGTCCCTCCAGCGTGTCCTTGGTCTTCCCCGGGGCCTCCTCCCGGTTGGACATGCCCGAAACACCTTCCCGGGAAGGCGTTCAGGAGGCATCCGGAACAGATGCCCGAGCCACCTCAGCTGACCCCTCTCGATGTGGAGGAGCAGCGGCTCTACTCCGAGTTCCTCCCGAGTGACTGAGCTCCTCACCCTATCTCTAAGGGAGCGCCCAGCCACCCTGCGGAGAAAACTCATTTCGGCCGCCTGTATCCGGGATCTTGTCCTTTCGGTCATGACCCAAAGCTCATGACCATAGGTGAGAGTAGGAACGTAGATTGACCGGTAAATCGAGAGCTTCGCCTTACGGCTTAGCTCTTTCTTCACCACGACAGATCGGTACATTGACCGCATTACTGCAGAAGCTGCACCGATCCGTCTGTCAATCTCCCGTTCCATCCTCCCCTCACTCGTGAACAAGACCCCTAGATACTTGAACTCCTCCACTTGAGGCAGGAACTCTCCACCAACCTGAAGAGGGCAAACCACCCTTTTCCGACTGAGGACCATGGCCTCGGATTTGGAGGTGCTGATCCTCATCCCAGCCGCTTCACACTCGGCTGCAAACCGTCCCAGTGCATGCTGAAGGTCCTGGTTAGAAGGGGCCAACACGACAACGTCATCCGCAAAGAACAGAGACGAAACCGCGTGGTCCCCAAACCTGACACTTACTGACATCTTACTGCCGGCAATGCGGACCAAACTCCTGCTTTGGTCGTACAGGGACCGGACAGCCCTTAGCAAAGGACCCCGGACCCCATACTCCCCGAGCACCCTCCACAGGATGCCGCGAGGGACACAGTCGAATGCCTTCTCCAAATCCACAAAACACATGTGGACTGGTTGGGCAAACTCCCATGAACCCTCCAGCACCCTGTAGAGGGTATAGAGCTGGTCCAGTGTTCCACGACCGGGAGGAAAACCAGACTGTTCCTCCTGAATCCGAGGTTCCACTATCGGCCGGATTCTCCTCTCCAGTACCCTGGCATAGACTTTCCCGGGGAGGCTGAGAAGTGTGATCCCCCTGTAGTTGGAACACACCCTCCGGTCCCCCTTCTTAAAAAGAGGGACCACCACCCCGGTCTGCCATCCCAGAGGCACTGTCCCCGACCGCCACGCGATGCTGCAGAGGCGTGTCAGCCAAGACAGCCCCACAACATCCAGAGACTTGAGGTACTCAGGGCGGATCGCATCCACCCCCGGTGCCTTGCCACCGAGGAGTTTCTTGACCACCTCGGTGACTTCAGCTTGGGTGATGGACGAGTCCTCCTCTGAGCCCCCAGCCTCTGCTTCCTCAATAAGGCGTGATGGCGGGATTGAGGAGATCCTCGAAGTATTCCTTCCACCGTCCGACGACATCCCCAGTTGAGGTCAACAGCCGCCCATCGCCACTGTAAACAGCGTTGGTAGGGCACTGCTTCCCCCTCCTGAGGCGCCGGACGGTTTGCCAGAATCTCTTCGAGGCCAGCCGATAGTCCTTTTCCATGGCCTCACCGAACTCCTCCCAGGCCCGAGTTTTTGCCTCCACAACCACCCGGGCTGCAGTCCGCTTAGCCTGCCGGTACATGTCAGCTGCCTCAGGAGTCCCACAAGCCAACCAGGCCCGATAGGACTCCTTCTTCAGCTTGAAGGCATCCCTTACTTCCGGTGTCCACCACCGGGTTCGGGGATTGCCGCCTCGACATGCACCGGAGACCTTACGGCCACAGCTCCGAGCGGCCGCAGCGACAATGGAGGTGGAGAACATGGTCCATTCGGACTCAATATCTCCAGCCTCCCTCGGGATCCGGTCGAAGTTCTGCCGGAGGTAGGAGTTGAAGATCTCTCTGACAGGAGACTCGGCCAAACGTTCCCAGCAGACCCTCACAGTACGTTTGGGTCTACCGGGTCTGTCCAGCTTCCTCCCCCACCATCGGATCCAACTCACCACCAGGTGGTGATCAGTTGACAGCTCCGCCCCTCTCTTCACCCGAGTGTCCAAGACATACGGCCACAGGTCAGATGAAACGACCACAAAGTCGATCATTGACCTACGACCTAGAGTGTCCTGGTGCCATGTGCACTGATGGACACTCTTATGCGTGAACATGGTGTTCGTTATGGACAAACCGTAACTAGCACAGAAGTCCAATAACTGAACACCACTCGGGTTCAGATCAGGGGGGCCGTTCCTCCCAATCACGCCCCTCCAGGTGTCACTGTCATTGTCAGTCCCCAGTCGGAGCACTTTCCAGCACCCCTCCCAGGGACACCAAGAAGGCCGGGTACTCTGCATTGCCGTTCGGCCCGTAGGCACAAACAACAGTGAGAGACCTATCCCTGAGCCGAAGCCGCAGGGAAACGACCCTCTCGTTCACCGGGGTGAACTCCAACACATGGTGGCAGAGCTGGGGGGCTATAAGCAAACCCACACCAGCCCGCCGCCTCTCACCATGGGCAACTCCGGAGTGGTGAAGAGTCCATCCTCTCTCGAGGAGTGTGGTTCCAGAGCCCAAGCCGTGCGTAGAGGTGATTCCGACTATCTCTAGTCGGAACCTCTCAACCTCACGCACAATCTCAGGCTCCTTCCCCGCCAGTGAGGTGACATTCCATGTCCCAAGAGCCAGTTTCCGTGTCCAGGGATCGGGTTGTCTAGGCTCCTTGCTTCGACTGCTGCCCGATCTTCTCTGCACCGGCCCCTTACGGTCCCTCCTGTGGGTGGTGGGCCCACGGGAAGGTGTCCCCACGTCGCTCCTTTGGGCTGAGCCCGGCCGGACCCCGTGGGGGAAGGCCCGGCCACCAGGCGCTCGCATACGAGCCCCAACCCCAGGCCTGGCTCCAGGGTGGGGCCCCGGCTGCGCCGTACCGGGCGACATCACGGTCCTCTTTTTTTTGGTCATCATAAGGGGTTGTGCATTATAAATATGCGCTATATATTATAAATTAGTTAATTAAAATAAACACGTTATGTATAGTAATTGGTGCTTTGTTTTCGCTTCACTCCAGTTAAATTACTCGTGTTTTATTCAGCTACTGATATCTGGATACCTCTTTCTATTTTTAGTAACTTTAGAATTTAGTATTACGGTTCACTTGGTCCTTCCGTGCTAGGACGCCATGGCTGCAACTAGTATAAAACAAACGTGTATCTCGCTTGTACTCACAGCACCATAGGTCAGGTAAGGTTTGCATACTAAACAAGTTTTGACTTGATATTCGATAGCAGCACTAATTTATTTCCGTACTCAATCGACCCGTATTACATAAAGATTGCATCTAAATCGCAGCACAGGAATACATTATTCAAATCTTTGTGAGCAGAGTGCGCTCCCTTTATAAACGCATGAAACTGTCAAATTCTTCAGTTCAGATAAACTCCTACACTAGTGGAAACTGCTGTGGTCAATCTACACAGAATCATGATCTATTGCGTGCTCTACTCTTCGTTGGTCAAACGTATGCACTAGAAGGCAGAATTAGCCAGTGAACAAGCGCTGAACCATTCAATTTTGATTGCGTGTATTATGTTAACTCCTCCAATTAGTCAATACATCCAAGCACTCAACAGTCATTACATTACATTTATGCATTTGGCAGATGCTTTTGTCCAGGTTGACTTGCATTGAATTCAAGGTGCACATTTGGTATTTTGTCGGGTCTTGCTTTCCCTGGGAATCGGACCCGTGGCTCGGCGTTGCTGGTGCCGCGCTCTACTGTTTGAGCTACAGGAAAAACATGTCTGTGATCGGCTATGCTCACACCATAAACGCCAACATTTTTCAGTCTATCGAGTCTAACACGATATACAGGGGAGTAAATATAGAGTTGACTGTTTGACACAGTCTGCACATGAGTATTGATTCCTGGCTGCACCGCAAATGACGAGCTCTCTCGCAGTGAACTTTTCTCTTCCCTAAAGCTGGCACACACGGTGCGCTTATAATCTTTGTGATTCGTTGCTTTTCAGACTGTGATCCTGACGTCACACTGTGGGATTTCAGTGCATTAATGGCAGATACGTTAATCAGATCCACGAGGACTTGTCTGGAGCTTTACATCAACCCATTCACCTTAGTGAAATTATTCAGGCCAAATTTTATCATGGCGTTGGTGAGCATGTCAAACTATTAAAGACATCAGATTTTATTCCAGGGTCAAAGGAATTTTTAGGATTGCGATATTTGTCTCATATTGCCAATCATGGCCACAATCACACAATATTATCCTGGCTTAGGTTATCAAATGATGAATCTCGCATTGATCTTTTTTTCATAGGTTCGGTAGCTGTGCCGGGTTCTATATAGCTAGCTATGGTTTTATTAGTTAGTAAAGCTTAACCGAATGTAGCAGGGTGAAGTGTACCCGTGTTGATTATTGGCCAGTGTCAGGTGAAAACATTGAACCTATCAGCAGTCTGATGTCAGGTATAAAATGGGGAGGTTGTCGTCACTTGGGATGCGTTGTCACCTGTACCGCCCCTTTACGGAAGTTGCCATTTATGAATGGAGAGTGTTTGGAGTGCCGTCTCGTTGTTGTGCTGCTGTGCATAGGCTGCCCCTGGCTTTGAGGTTGGTGCGTTTGCTTTAAGAAGGATCTTTTTGTCAATGGAATGTTTGTTTACTATCTTGAGTTTGTGTAGCTCGTCAGCGATCAACCATTGCCGGTTACGGTCCGCGACCATGCATAGTATCATGTTGTGCACATCTCCGGTATGTATTAGAGTTATTCGCGGGATTTGTTTCTTTTTATTTAATTGGTTTTTAGTAATTTTTCTATTTTCATGTTCGACAGGTTGAATGACACGATCAAGGGTTTCTCTTCTATATTATGTGACGAGATGAATGTCTGATTTAACGCACTGCTGCCTTGCCTGGGTTTATTCCCTTCGTCGATTTGAGGAACTTTATGTTTGATAACAACGGGCCCGGACGATTGCTCACCGAAGTGTGAGTGAAAGTGGAAGCGTGGCTGTTTCCTGACTGTCTCAACCTTCGCATTGTGGCGATCGTGGACCTGTTTGTGTCCTTCTTTTGATTTGAGTTTTTCTGTTTTGTATTTATTTTTCCGTGTATTGTATTGTACCTAATGTAATTTATTTATTTTCAGGTCTAAATTTATTTTGAGTTCCAGTGTGAGATTGATTGGAATATTGTTTGTGTATTTCTTTCCCTTTTGGATTGTTGACTTTCTTTCTTTATTTAGAGCTGGTTAGTAGCCCTACCAGCTCATTATCAGTATTGTTTGTTTTTGTTTCTTTTGTACATGGGAGTGACGGGGAAGGTATATCGGAGGGCTTGAGCTGCTGTTTAAAGGTGTTCACGTTGAGTGCTGTGCTCTTCTTTCTGAATTTACCTCACCAGAGTGGGTGTGTGTGTGAGTAAGCGTGCTGTGTGAATTAAGGATTACAGCAGACCCCTTACCTCCCGTAAGCTTTCTTTTGTATTTGTTCTGTTGTATTTATTTTTATATATTGACGTCTGTAAAGTGTTTCTTTTTCTTTATTTCTATTTGACATCAGAATAATGTGCTCCGTGAGATGTTAATGTCTTAATGGTTTTAACTTTTGTAACTGAATAAAGCTTCCTCATTTTTGGTACTCCCTTGCCTATGTCTCTCTGCTCACCCATTCTTTTTGGTAACGAACCTGTGCGCCCCCTGTTCTGGGGCTGGTAGTTCCCGGTATAGACCGGGTGGCGTAGTCGAACGTTTGTATAAATTGTTGGTGCTTCATATAGTTCCCTCCAGTACCTGATGCCACTCGCTACACATATAAAACATTCTTATCCTTTTGCAAGGGCATCGTCTGATGTTCTCAATCACATGCCCATGTTATGTATTGTCATGCTGTCTGGTTTATTTTCTTTTGGGGGTTCTCTCAGCAGGCCTACGCCAAATGACTTTGTATATTATTAGCTTGCTGAGCTATTAATAAATGCACTATTGTCGATAAAATTCTCCCGAGTCTTTCCTGTAGAACTGAATTATTACAGTGATGATGAGTCTTCCTGCATATTCACAGATCTGAGTTTCCCGGATCAATAGTTCGTGAGCTAAACGCTGTTACTACACAAATAACAGCTCTTAACAATCATAGTAATGTAGACAAGCAGATACAACTTAATTTTCCTCAAAACAAGCTTTCCTCCACAGTGGACAAAATACACTGATCTCTATGAGCAGACTCTGAGAGACAGATCTGAAGGGACCGTCTGCAAAGAGTAAAACCAGAAGAGCGTTACTACAAAAACAGTCAATTGCAACGTTTCCATCGCAGGAACTTTCCCCAGGAACTAGGGACTTTGGGGTGGTACTCTGTGTGTTTCGACCACAGGAAACGGGTTCTAAATAAAGTTCTAGATAAATAAAGATAAGAAATAAAGATTTCTCCCTCAAAACGTCCCTGCTAGCGAGATAGTACTTTTTCAAAGTTCAGGAACTTTTGGAAGTGGGACTTGGGCGTTGAACATGCTGATTGTTTGAGCTCACGCAGCATTTTATTTAAACCTAAAAATCTGTTGCGGAGCAATAAGAGTCATTTGCAATTAAAATCAACAATGGAGTTTAAAAAATATGACAAATGGACCGACGACTGGCTTTATTAAGCTTATTTGCACAGGACGAAATCCAGTGGGCTCTGGAAAGTCACGGCCAGTCCTACGTCACCGGACTAATCTTCAAGGTACTTTGGACGCGATAGAAAAACGCAGAAAACAGCAGGTCTGGGGGGAAAAGAGTTCCTATGACAATTTGTGCCGGGTAATTTTGGTGGAAACAGGGTTAATAACTTCACTGTACACTGTCACCAAATTCAGTTCACACATCACAGCTGTCCTGATAGTTATACTACAACACTTCTTTTGGGAAAATGTGCTTTTGCATAAAGAATTCTACAACTCGACGAATAACATAATAATAAGGTGAAGTGAATAACACTGATTATCTCTTCATCACGGCACCTGTTAGTGGGTGGGAGCAAGTGAACATTTTGTCATCAAAGTTGATGTGTTAGAAGCAGGACAAATGGGCAAGCGTAAGGATTTGAGCGAGTTTGACAAGGCCCAAATTGTGATGGCTAGATGGTCAACACAATATTAGGAAGGTGGTCACAATGTTAAGCTTGATCTGTGTAATTCTTACATTAAAACTGTGATAAGTCGATATTTGCCGCTTCTGTAATAAAACGAGGCACTAAACTAAACAATGCATGCATTAGAAAACACTCAGGAGGGATGAATTAGGAACTAATCAATATTCATGAAGGGCGGAGCTACTGTATGACATCACATGACAGGTGAGTGAAAGAATTCAGTGAAGGTGAAACTAAATTAAACAGATGAACTGAAGCTTCTTCAAACACACACCTCTTTATTCACACACACTGAAACTAGTGATCACCGCTGATATTCACTCAGGTAAGGGATGGAAATGTAAGAGCTTGTTCAGAGTAATGGTATCAGAATATATAATTCAATTGGCTGTAAAGTTTGATGTCTGCTGTCGTCACACAAGTAAAAGACTTCAGAAACAGAAAGTACTTGAACTTCAGACAGAATGAACAGTGTAATAAATACTATAATTCAAAATCATAATTAAACTGTTCAACTACACAATTACATAAATGTTTTCTTTTTGTGTGTGTTTTCTTTCGTATAAATAAACTTGTGTTATGATAGCCTAATGTTGTAAGAACTGTTTCTCCTGGAAACATATATTTAGTATTTTGTTCAGCAGTTTTTCTTCTACGGGACAGAGATGACAATCAAGAACTTTGACTTTAATATAAAAAGTGGTTACTAGTTTAACTCAATAACTTTTATGAATATGCTCACTGTATTATTTCAACTCCAAACATACAATTATCCTATTTTGTTATCTGTATTGGTGTCTGTATGAGATAAACTTGAGTATGATGACCATGAACTTGCTTAAATTTCAGGTTTCTGAAGGGGAAATACACAAAGTACTCCACAAGTTAGACCAGTTTACAAGAATGATAGGAATGTGTAGCCTGGAGTTGTTAGTTAGATGTTTTGGAAAGCAGCTCAAGAGTTCATGTCACTGTCAGAATATACAGCTACTCATGAAGGGCCATCAGTCGAGGAATACTTAAAATATTTACGTTTAACTTACTAGACTCTCTGAGAAAAAGGTACAGTGGAGGCACAATTTTGTTCCTCGGGGAACTATTTGGTCACCATTATGGTGATCAGTGTTTCTTTAGTTGGGCAGTTTGACTCTTGCCTTTTTATGTGAGTTTGTGGTTTTTGTTACAGTGTTAATAAAACACATAATCTGTTCAAATCAAAAGAAGCCATAAACAAAAATTGTCATGAAGAAAAATGTTTCTAAATTCATCACTGACTAAAAAAGTTTTCAGTACTTTCTTGCCACAGATCAGACAGTCTGAATTTTTAAATACATTCTAGGGGGGGAAAAGTTTAGATGCACACAGATATCAAGAATCAGCATATGAATCTCAACAATGGTGACATACTTAATGCTCTGTAGAACATCAGATCTCTAGGACCGAACTTGCCTACCCCTGACTTAGAGGTACAAAAATGTACCTTTAAGGGTCCCACCCCAGTGACGGCCACTTGTACCTTAAAAGGTACCTCAAAACTTATCAATTCACAAGATTAAAAAATTGGATGACTAGTAATTGGGTGTGCTCTTTGATACCAATCTCTCATTTGAAAGCCACGTTTCTAGCATCTGCACAACTGCATTCTACCTTCTTAAAAATATATCTAAATGACGGCACATGCTCTCAATGCAAAATGCTGAACAGTTAGTTCATGCGTTCATGACCTCAAGGCTAGATCATTGTAATGCTCTACTGGGTGGTTGCCCTGCTCACCTAATAAATAAACTCCAGCTGGTCCAAAACGCAGCAGCTCCAGTTCTTACTAGAACCAGGAAGTGTGACCATATTAGCCCAGTTCTGTCAACACTGCACTGGCTGCCTATTAAACATTGCATACATTTTAAAATCTTGCTTATTACTTACAAAGCACTAAATGGTTTAGCTCCCCAGTACTTGAGCGAGCTCTTAACACATTATACTCCATCACGTCTACTGGAGTCGCAAAATTCTGGTCAGTTGATAATACCGAGAATATCGAAATCAACTGCAGGCGGTCGATCCTTTTCCTATTTAGCACCTAAACTCTGGAACAGTCTTCCTAGCATTGTCCGCATTTTTTTCAATTAAATGATTGTTAGGCTGCATTAACTAGGTCAGCCGGAACCGGGAACACTTCCCATAACACGTGATGTACTCGTTACATCATAAAAAGAATTACATTTTATCCCAAGGTTTACTGCAGTCAGCCGGATCCGGGCCGTATTCAGATCAGATGGTGGACCTGCGTCCAGACATGAACAAAGCATGACCCTGAAGTGTCTGCAGAGACCGTGTCAATTAGACTCCCCCTGAAATTGCCTCATCGACACGGCATCCTCAATAAACCCATCTCCAGTGTGATGACTCCGACCTTCGAATATTCCTATTTAATAATTGTTTAATTGACACATCATTCTCAATAAACCCGTCTCCGGCGTGATGACTCCGATCATTCGAATATTTTGATCTAATATGACCTCTGACCTGTAAAGTTGCCAGAATAATAATCATACACTGTTGTTAATTGGCCAGAGGAGAACTGGCACCCCGACTAAGCCTGGTTTCTCCCAAGGTTTATTTTTCTCCATTAGGTCACCCGATGGGGTTTTAGTTCCTTGCCATTGTCGCCTTTGGCTTGGCTTGCTCAGTTGGGGACACAAAATTTTCAACTAAATATCCAAATAAATGTAATTACTAACCTAAATTAAATACATCAACTAAATTACTGATCTGCCCCACATTGTCACTGTATGATAATTGAAATGAGCTAGATGACATGACCGTTTTTTCCAGAGCTGTACAGCCGAATCAAATGCTGTTGCATTATTTTCCTATTTAACACTGTGAAGCTGCTTTGAACCAATCTGCATTGTAAAAAGCGCTATATAAATAAAGTTGACTTCAGCAATCCAGATGATATATTCTCATTGTTTTATCAGCCATGGCATCCTCCAGTGGTCCAGCACTAAATGAGGAGCTCAGGTGCTCCATCTGTCTGGAAGTGTTCACTGATCCAGTCACCACTCCATGTGGACACAACTTCTGCAGAACCTGCCTGAGCAAGTGCTGGACGAACACACAGACCTGCTTCTGTCCACTCTGTAAAGACACATTCAGCAGAAGACCTGATCTCAAGATTAATACAACACTCAGAGAGGTTGTGCAACACTTTAAGAAGCTAAATCAAGAACCTAAGGTGTTATGTGATGCCTGTGGTGAAAGAAAGCAGAAAGCTGTGAAGACCTGCCTGACGTGTCCAAGCTCTTACTGTGAGACTCATCTGGAGCCTCATCGCAGAGTCCCACATCTAAAGAAACACAAACTCATCAATGCTGTGGAAAATCTGGAGGATTATATATGCCAGAAACACGAGAGACCTCTGGAGCTGTTCTGCAGAGATGATCAGACGTGTGTGTGTCTGTTCTGCACTGAAGGAGAACACAGGACTCACAGCACTGTTCCTATAGAGGAGGAGAGTCGAAAGAAGAAGGTACAGAGTTAACAACTAAACACGTTAACACCTATAAGCTTTATAACCTTATAGGGATGACACATTGGCTGTTCTTGGTTATTTTTTATCACTGTAAAAAATTATATGATCAAGTTATATTTTTACATAAAGTTAGCTCATCAAAATAATTTAAGCAATTTAAACTTTGTCATACGAGATTCAACTTAATTTTTTTAATAAAGTTTAATAAAATTTAAGTTAAAGTGACACCAATTTGAATTTATAATAAAAATTTAAAACAGTAAAAATCTACACTTCTGTAAATTGAAATTTATTTGGTCCAGATTGCTGCCATCTGGTGAAAAAGAACAACAGGACTTCATGTCAAGTCAAAATCATGTCAATAATGTTCAATAGATGGCTGAAGTGTTTTATTCAGCTATACCTAAATAATTCTAGATTTAATGCTTAAAAAATTGGATGTTTATTTGGATGAACTGCACGCAGATCCAGATGCAGCTTTAAGGCATGTACACACCGGGACGAATATCGTGCGTGCTTATTGCCAGCGTTTTTCGTGATGTTTTTCGGCGCATCTTGAGTGTTCACACCCAAGCGATTTCAGCTGTTAATGCGCCGAGTGAACGTGCAAATTCAGTAGATGCGCTCCCGGTACACAAGGTGGTGCTGCGGCACTTTATGCTTCTGATACTCGCTTGTCACACAGAAGAAGAAGAAAGACAGTATTTACGTGCTTGCCAAAACCATGGATATATTATGTCTATGGCCAAAACCATTCACACACTTTTTGCTAACTGGCAAGCAGCATTAGCAGCTCATCTTCTTCTTTGTCTACTTACTACTTCTTTGTCGTATCAATGTGTGCTCGGTAAGACCGTTTTGTGCTTGAGCGCCACCAAGTCGTGTTTTACTGTCACTTCAGCAGCTCCAGGCACGTGAACAAAAGCGCTGATCTCATCGGTCGGCCAGTTTTTAACGAGCCGCGTAATAATAATAAAAAAAACCTGAGGCATTTTTTTTTTTAAATGACGCTTTTACGCCCGGTGCTTTGCGCGTCGGTGTGCACACTCACATTGGCGCCCTTTGTTTAGTCCCGAGGCGTTAAGCGTCGGCAATAAATGTGCGCGAAAATCGTCCCGGTGTGAACAGGCCTTTATTTGGACAAACCAGAATCGTAATCCATATAACAGGCATAGGGTCAAAACCATAGAGCAAACAATCCAAACGTTTGATTCCAAAAACACGGGTTAACAAGACAAAGACACCAGATACAGGTGCTCAGAATAGCAGTGTAACTAGCAGTGCAAAGTGAAAATGAAAACAAAGGGCATGTCATAAACAGAAGAGGACAAAGGATAGTAAGATCAACACAACTTTATTAAATGTGCAGACAGAGGGGAACGATGATCCATAGAGGTGAGTAGACAGTTGAATAGTGGAAGGAATGAAGCTTATCGGGTGATCACAGTCCTTGTGTATCTTGTAGGGAACCGGAAGGCTGGCTGGTTAGCGCGGATGCCGGCGTACAGGTGGCTGGGTAATGGGAACAGATGTGGATGAACAGGATACGGAGGACAGAAGTCAGATGACGGATCGGGAACAGGTAAGTAATTCAGGTAAGTGGAGAGAGTCCACAGCAGAGTAGACAGGGCTGGTGACCACCACGACAGATTAGCCAGATCTGGACCAAAGAACCCAGAGAGGTTAGGGTTAACACAGGCAGAAAGTTCCCTAATCAGGACCATAGAACGGCCTCTCTGACGAGATGAGACAGGGAGTTGATAGGGGACCTCCGTGGTCATGACACGACAGACTGAGTTCCTAGGGGACCTCTGTGGTTTAAACAGTACAGACAAAAAGCTGTGGTCATATGTAGGCAGGCAGGGAGTTCAGGAATAACCTCTGTGGTTGTTTCTAGGCAGACAGGGAGATCACAGGTGACCACTGTGGTTGTAACAGGACAGGCAGGCAGTTCACAGACAGATGTTGAAGCAGAGAGTTCATCAGTGATCTCCTTGACCATAGCAGGACCTAGCAGGTCTAGGTAAGGTCCTGCCACCTCGGGAGAAACTGAAGAAAGGTACATGGCCCAGACACATATAATTATTGGGAGTAATATCAACTGTGGGAGAACCTTTGAGACTTGATATCACTGGATTTGGATGCACCAAGATGATGTCAGAACCACTGAGATACCAGCTACACGCACCAACATCAACAGTAGGTCAGCCAACCTGGAAACCAAACATCTAAGGACCGCCTTTGTAGTTTCAGGTGCAGTGTCCATGACAGCTGAAGACTCTGGTGTGGCGGCCATGATGGCTGGGGACTCTGGCTTGGTGGCCATGATGGCTGGAGACTCTGGAGTGGTGGCCATGATGACTGGAGACTCTGGGGAGACTCTGGCGTGGTGGCCATGATGGCTGGAGACTCTGGAGTGGTGCCCATGATGGCTGGAGACTCTGGAGTGGTGGCCATGATGACTGGAGACTCTGGGGAGACTCTGGCGTGGTGGCCATGATGGCTGGAGACTCTGGAGTGGCGGCCATGATGACTGGAGACTCTGGCGTGGCGGCCATGATGGCTGGAGACTCTGGGGTGGCGGCCATGATGACTGGAGACTCTGGCGAGGCGGCCATGATGACTGGAGACTCTGGAGTGGCGGCCATGATGACTGGAGACTCTGGCGAGGCGGCCATGATGACTGGAGACTCTGGCGTGGTGGCCATGATGACTGGAGACTCTGGAGTGGCGGCCATGATGACTGGAGACTCTGGCGAGGCGGCCATGATGGCTGGAGACTCTGGCGTGGCGGCCATGATGGCTGGAGACTCTGGAGTGGCGGCCATGATGACTGGAGACTCTGGCGAGGCGGCCATGATGACTGGAGACTCTGGCGTGGTGGCCATGATGACTGGAGACTCTGGGGAGACTCTGGCGTGGTGGCCATGATGGCTGGAGACTCTGGGGAGACTCTGGAGTGGTGGCCATGATGACTGGAGACTCTGGGGAGACTCTGGAGTGGTGGCCATGATGACTGGAGACTCTGGGGAGACTCTGGCGTGGTGGCCATGATGGCTGGAGACTCTGGGGAGACTCTGGAGTGGTGGCCATGATGACTGGAGACTCTGGGGAGACTCTGGAGTGGTGGCCATGATGACTGGAGACTCTGGGGAGACTCTGGCGTGGTGGCCATGATGACTGGAGACTCTGGGGAGACTCTGGAGTGGTGGCCATGATGACTGGAGACTCTGGGGAGACTCTGGAGTGGTGGCCATGATGACTGGAGACTCTGGGGAGACTCTGGAGTGGTGGCCATGATGACTGGAGACTCTGGGGAGACTCTGGAGTGGTGGCCATGATGACTGGAGACTCTGGGGAGACTCTGGAGTGGTGGCCATGATGACTGGAGACTCTGGGGAGACTCTGGCGTGGTGGCCATGATGACTGGAGACTCTGGCGAGGCGGCCATGATGACTGGAGACTCTGGCGTGGCGGCCATGATGGCTGGAGACTCTGGGGTGGTGGCCATGATGGCTGGAGACTCTGGCGAGGCGGCCATGATGACTGGAGACTCTGGAGTGGTGGCCATGATGACTGGAGACTCTGGAGTGGTGGCCATGATGGCTGGAGACTCTGGAGTGGTGGCCATGATGGCTGGAGACTCTGGCGTGGCGGCCATGATGACTGGAGACTCTGGATTAATTTGGTCTTTTTATAAGATTTTTTTCAGAGTATGAAGTTATCTGTTTTTTTCTGTTTGTAGAATGATCTGGCTAAGAGACAAACTGACGTTCATCAGATGATCAAGAACAGGATGAAAAAGATTCAAGAGATCAGACGCTCAGTAGAGCTGAGAAAGGTGAGTGGAAGTTAAAATATTGTAAAATGTATAAATTGAGCGTCAGCGTCAGTTCTGGCAGGCCAAGTAGTCAAGACGCTGCTAACGCTATTGGTAACAACACTGTCTCATCAGCTGATTTGCATCAGCTGTTTCAACTCCCCTCGTTACTAATGGCTACGCTAAAAGCAGGGCGCCTATTTAAAGCAGATCAAGTTCGCTCTTACTACTAGCTGCTCGCTGCTTTGCAACCCGCCACCTCCCCACCTCCTCCTGTCGTGTATAACGTGGCATTTGTTTATGTCATCGTTGCTGCTCTGTTCATAGGGGGAATAGTTAAGCTCTCCCAGTCCTAAACTGGTAAGCGTTCCCTGATGCTGCTGCTGTCCTCTGACTCTCTGCTATTTCATGGTGCTCATGAAAGGTCAGAGGACTCCCTGAACAGAGCCATACCGCCAAAAACAAATTTAATTCAGAATTCATCAACTGATTGCAATTCAATAAAAATTTCTAAATCATTTTTATTGTCATGTGTGTTCTTGACTTAATGGGCCTGACAGAACGTGTTATAATATTTCAATCTGCTTAATAAAGGTTCTCAGTTAAATTGATAAAACTTAATAGACTGATCTGCTAATGGATCTCATTCATCAGAGAAACACAGAGGAAGAGAAATCCTCCAGTGTTGAGCTCTTCACTGATCTGATCCGCTCCTTTGAGAGATGTCAGTCTGAGCAGCTGAAGATGATGGAGGAACAGCAGAAAGCAGCAGAGAAACAGGCTGAAGATCTCATTAAAGAGCTGCAGCAGGAAATCACTGAGCTGAAGAGGAGAAACACTGAGCTGGAGCAGCTCTCACACACTGACGATCATCTCCACCTCATACAGGTCAGTCAACATCTGTCTCATCAGTCATCATGTACAATATTACAGGATGATTAGTTAACTGTGTTTGAAAGGTACTGTGTAAAACATATCAACTTTAAATAAAGATATATTTAACAGTCCTCTCTCTCATGTAGAAGTCCTCATCCCTGTACAGTCGTCCACACACCAAGAACTGGACTGAGATCAGGATTGACTCTGATGTGAATGTGAACTCTCTGCATAGAGCTCTGACTCAACTGAAGAAAACTCAACAGACACTAAAGGAAAAACTCAGTCAAACTGGTATGTGAATATCAAATACAGTAGACCCATTTAGGAGGGGACGTTCTCGCGACCTTGCGTAGCGTTCCCTAAAAGATCTCTAAAGGTGACAAAAATCCTGAACCTTTATTGAACATCCCTAAAACATCCTCTTTTGGTTGTGAAGGTGCTGCAGTTCAAGGTTCCTGATATGACTTTAGGGAGATGTTCCATTTTGGTTATTCTATGGTCACACAGCAACGTCACAAAGAGGACATTTGGTATGTTAACAGAACGTTCCCGTTTACTGAATGTTTTCAGAACGTGTTTGTGTGACTCATTTTACACTGGGCTTCTTTGCAAATAAGGGTCAGTAAAACAAAGGATTTGCACTAAATTTGCTTCTCGTAGATGAATCAATACCAACTCTACCTGATCCAACTTCATATCCAGAACACATAAGTACTGCACTTTATAATGTGTGTTTGCAAATCACCTTCCTGAATGTGCTAATGTGGCATGTAGGGTTGGTATCGATCCATCTTCGAGAAGCAACTTTAGTGCAAAGTTTTACTGACCCTCATTTGCAAAGCAGCCCAGTGTACATTGATTCACACAAACATGTTCTGTAAATGTGATGGAAGGACCTAAATAAGACCAAAAAATAACATTCTAGGTTGGTCCCCTAAGGTTGGTTGGTAGTGTAGAGGGAACATCCTATAGTAATGGTCCCAAATAATGTCCCCCAACCCATAAAAGAATGTTCAAGGAACCATACCAGGCGACGTCCTTGACACCAGCGGGGGCGTTCAGAGAACATTCTGGGAATGTAAAATTTCTAGCGGGGCATTTAGTTGTCAATAACTAAGAAAATAATTTTTTCAAGGAATATTATGGGATAAATGCAATTTAAGCCCAGTTTGTAAAGGATCACACCGTTTAAAATATTTAATCATAACACGACTAACCCTTTTTATGTAAAGTTCTATCCATGTTAACTCATGTTTAAAGCTGTATTACTTTAATGGCAAGGAAGGATGTAACTCTGTGTACAAACTATAAAAATACAAACTGAGGGACGAGCAACATTTACACACCACTGATGCAGAGCCGATCCTCCCTATAGGCAGAGTACCCAAGCTGTGAAGGGCCCTCGAACCACCCCTTGCTCTCAATAATCAGTTATTTAGGGTTGTGTTTTAGTTTCGTCTTTGATTTTTGCTTCCAACGATTATGAAAACATGATGCTGCTTTCCCTTCCTTTCCTTTAAAGCGGTGCGCTGTCACCAAATAAATCATGTAACATCTCGTGTAAAAGCGCATTGAGCTGCGAAAGAGACGCTGTTCAACAGATGGCTTTCCGCCCACACGATCCGAGATGGAGAGAAACACGGACAAACAGGCTACTTTGTAATTCGGGTGTGCGCTTAAACAGAAAAATGCATGCAAAAATATGTCAAAATGTCCGTCTTGGGGACGTATTCAGAGAGAAACTCACTGAAATTATTCCTATAAATAATTCATCATTATATTGTCATCTGTGTCCACAGAGTTGAAGTTTGTGCAGAAGTTTGCAGGTACAGTGTGACTGACACAATACACTCACAATACTGTTTATAATCTGTATTATATACTGTACATCTGAACATGTGTGTTCTGAAGTTGATTGATAATGTCTGATCTCTCTCAGTGGATGTGACTCTGGATCCTGATACAGCGAATCCAGATCTCATCCTGTCTGAGGATGGAAAACAAGTCAGTGATGGAGGCATTGAACAGGACGTCCCAGAAAACCCAAAGATATTTGATGAGTTTCTGTGTGTTCTGGCAAAGCAGGGATTCAGTTCAGGGAGATTTTATTATGAGGTGCAGGTGAAGGGAAAGACTGATTGGGGTTTAGGAGTGGCCAGAGAATCCATTAACAGGAAGGGGGAGACCACACCGAGTCCTGAGGGTGGAGTCTGGATTCTGGGTCTGATTAATAAAGAATATATAGTTAGTGATGATCCACCCGTCTCTTTACCTCTGAGAGTGAAACCTGAGAAGGTGGGTGTGTTTGTGGATTATGAGGAGGGTCTGGTCTCTTTTTATGACGTGGAGTCCAGATCTCATCTCTACTCTTTCACTGGTCAGACTTTCACTGACAAACTCTATCCATATTTCAGCCCAGGCCGTAATGATGAAGGTAAAAACTCAAACCCACTGATCATCACACCTGTCAGATGAAATGATCCAAAACAAACATAAAATCTGAAAAGATTAACTGTGGACATGCTGTTTTTAGAGTATGTACATAAAAACAAAACAAAACGAATTAGCACTAACCACAATCAAGAAGTTTTTACTTACAATTATAAAGAAAATGACACACAAAATGTGTACAAGTGCAAAAAAGATCTTCATATTCAGGCCCTCAAAAATCAGTCACTGACAAAATATCAACTAAAATGAAATATTTGAGAGTTATGTTGTGTGTCATATGAATGGCCAGTTTATTACGAGTCTATATTTTCTAATCAACTCAAAGATTTGTTTGCTGTTAACTTTCATTAATACTTTGCTTTTACTTTTCAAATCTACTGTGACATTTGACATAATAGATTACATTTCTAAACTTTCCAGAGTGTTTCTATTTTGTTATTTTGTAAGAAAATCTCTGAAGGCATTTTCTCTCCAGATGTTAACTCTGAATTACTTGTGAAATGTTGAGGTTCTTGGTTTATATTGTAATAACTGCAGCATCTGAATAAAGACAAGTGTTCAATTCTATAACTGATATTGATTAAAATCTAAACAGATTGCTAATTGATATGTAAATGCCAGAACGATGAATATCTGCTCACATAAACATAAGAACAGACAGACGGGATATGAGTAAAACATGCAGGATCTATATATTTATGTTGACTTGAATCGGTTTCATATGTCAGTACTGAATTATCATTCAGTGTAGATGACTCTTCAATCTAGTGCATATTCTTCAAGAGAAGCGAGAGCATTAGAAGCTTCACAATGACAGTGTTTTTGACTTTGGTTTGAGCTCAATATCAGTGAATCCGTGCACCTGAGTGAGCTGACGGCAGTCCATCGATGCCAGGAGCTTCTGAGAGCCGGAGACGGTGGGAACAAATCGTTCTGACGCTCTGCATTCCCAATCCCTCGATACGGAACAAAACGTTCCTCAACACTTGTGACAGCGGGTTCAGGAATGGGATCTTGATATTTGAGATCTAAGATAGAGAGAATTAATTTAATCTGTTCCTCACTTAAAGGTCCCATGGCATGAAATTTTCATTTTATGAGGTTTTTCAACATTAATATGAGTTCCCATAGCCTGAATATTTGTCCCCAAGTGGCTAGAAATTTCGATGGGTGTAAACCAAGTTCTGGCTGTCTTTCTCTGCCTTTGAGAAAATGACAGTCCAGACGAGCTGATCTGGAATTTTCCTGTTATGACGTCATAACAGGAACCGTTACCTCCCTTTCCTCCACCCAGAGAATTTGGCACGCCCATGCAATCACCATATTTGTCCTCGAGAGATCATGGCTTGTGAACGAGTGAATGCTGGCAGTTTCTCAGTGTTTGGATGCACAAATGAAAACAGAAGTCTTTTCTCAGTTCCTTCTGATCTGTGATCAGTGATTTCTGATGTGTAGCTAATTATTCAAGTTCACACACATTTATTATTCGTGCTGCGGCTTCTCTCTCTCCCGACAGAACGTTTTTTTCGTGTTTTCTATCTTGTGAGTCAGTGTTTTTGTACATCCTCGTCGCATCTATCTGTTCTAAAATGTGCATACAGTCTTGAGTTTCTGCTCAACATCAGCAGAGCTACATCTTTAGAGATAAACCTCACACACGCCGAAGCTCGAGCTGCACCGACCGGTCGGCCTTCAACATCCCCGACCACCAGTACTGCATCTGGACCACAGCGGAGGCACCAAACGCGGCCCGAGATTAAGCAGAAGGGGGGTAAGCGTGGGGGTAAATGGGCTATGCTAGCCAGCTATCACCATAAATAAATATAAACTGGATTACATTCGATTACTGCTGTTGTGTCTTTGTTTGCGCTGTGTACTCAATGAGCGTCACTGACGCTTTTCATATGATAGGAAAATATCTAAAAATAATGCTATAATCAACACTTACTCGTAACTCGTTCATCTCGACAGCTGTAATGGTACATTGCATGTTACAAAGTTGGTAGAATAAGGAGGAAGACGGACTCGGCGTGACTGGGACTCGTGTTTATTCAGCACTCTCAGATACAAACACAATAAACTCATAGCGCTGACAGCACTCTCACAACTCAATAGGTACAATCATAGACAGGTTACAATATCACTTTGTTTGCTAACAATTGCTCAGTCTCTGGTCCATTGATGTCCGGTTCGCGAACAAATCGTTATTTTGAACCGGTTCTTTTTAGTTAACCGGTCGAACCAGTTCACCAAATCGCACTGAATCGTTCTAAACGGTTCACGTCTCGAGTCAGCGCTGATCCATCATTTACTAGAGTTACTAACTTTCTGACATGAGTGACAGCCCCTCCGACTAGAAATAAACAAATAACCTGAAGTATATGCTAGTAACTACAACAGGTTCACTGAACTGAGACATGCTGAGAGAACTGATGAGAAGTGAACTCAGGTCCATCCGTCTCTCTGGCAGGCTTGTGCCTCGTAGACCTCGTTAAACCACGCCACCTCCGCTACAAGATTTGATACTCATTTCAAATGCAAAGATGTCAGCCAATCACAACAGTGGGCGTTTTTACTGAAGTCTCACAGCAGACACGCCTCTTGAAACAGGGCATTCAGCCACAGGGCAAACATCAGTATAGAAAAAATGCCTTTTATTTCTAAATTATGACATTTTATGATGTAAAAATCATACTAACAATATAAGTACACCTCAGAATACATTATAAAATAAAGAAAAATCCATGCCCTGGGACCTTTAAGCATCATGTGACTTCAGAAAACATCTTGGTTACGTTTGTAACCCTCGTTCCCATTACATTCTGTAACATTAGGCAGTTTTGATTTACATGCTGTTAATGTTTGATGATCATGTTATTTTTTCATTTTCGTGAGCGATCTTCTATCGCTTGTTTCAGCTTCTTATTCTCCTGTGTTTTGATCTGGAGATTCTGTACTAGAAGGTGTCATAGCGCCCCCTATCATATAACAGAGAAAACATGACAGCCAGACATGATGTAAGCAACACAGCTACATCTAATAACATTGATAATGGGTGTGTGAATAATCAAGAACTGGCACTGAGGGGCCCCCAAATAAAATTCTGATTAGGGCCCCATAAAGGCTTGGGTCGGCCCTGTTCACATGCTAAATGTAAACGTCCCAAATGTCCTTTTTATTGCTGTGAGACCATAGAACAGGGATGGGCACACTCTGTCCTGGAGGGCCACTGCCCTGCAGAGTTTAGTTCCAACCCTAATCAAACACACCTGAACCAGCTAATCAGTGTCTTCAGGATCAAGTCAGCTTTATTCTCCAGCTCTTTTCACACACAGATGCTTCAGAGCAGCTTTACAGTGATGAGAGGAAATTAAAAGCTAAAGTAAGTTTTTGATTGATTAATTTCTGTTGCAAAAACGGATTTCAAAATGTAAAAATGCATGTAAAAAAATATATTACACAAAATGAAAACAGTAATGTAAATATTGTTATTAAAGGGTGAATCAAAAAATTAAAAGTGCATTTAAATATAAATGATTTAATCTCTTAAATGTCTTAGTGTGTGTTTTGGTCATAATTTAGACTTTTAAATATTTTTTATCTAATAATGAGGACTTTTAAAACAGTATTTTTCAACATTGTTTCGTATAATTATGACTTAGCATGTCATATTTTTTACTTTTATCTAATAATGAGGTCTTTTAAAATCATATTTTCAACATTTTATCTTATAATTATGACTCAGCATGTCATATTTTCAACTTTTTATCTAATGAGGACTTTTAAAATCATATTTTCAACATTGTATCTTATAATTATGACTTGGCATGTCATATTTGTGATGTTTTATCTAATAATGAGGACTTTTAAAATCATATTTTCAACCTTTTATCTTATAATTATGACTTTGCATGTCATATTTTTGACTTTTTATCTAATAATGAGGACTTTTAAAATCATATTTTCGACATTTTATCTTATAATTGTGATGTAGCATGTAATATTTTTTTTCTTTTTATCTAATAATGAGGACTTTTAAAATCATATTTCAACATTTTATCTTATAATAATGACTTTGCATGTTGTATTTTCAACTTTTTATCTCACTATTATGACTTTTAAAATCATATTTTTTACTTTTTATCTAATAATGAGGACATTTAAAATCATATTTTCAACATTATCTCTTAATTATGACTTTATGATAATTGAAATGAGCTGATCAGAAATATAGTTGAATATTTAGTGTCCCCAACTGATTACTAGAAAGCTACAGGCAGGTGATTTTCATCAAGGTTAGAGTGGCCCTCCAGGACCAGGTTTGCCCATCCCTGTCATAGAATAGCCAAAACATCCCCCTAAAGTCATATCAGGAACCTTGAACTGCAGCACAATCATAACCAAAAGAGGACATTTCAGGAGTGTCCCTAATGTTATATAAAGGTTCATATAAAGGATTTTCGACACCTTTAGAGGAACTTTTATCTCCTCCTCCGTGTGTATAACTCGGACATAAGGCCTGAGCAGTACACAAGTGTCCACCAGGGGTGGCTATTCAGCAAAAAATAACAGTAGTGTACACTGAAACTAGCCTCTCTAGGATCTCAGCATGCATTGATTTCAGCTTTTGCAAATGTCAAAACAATCCATTGAACTTAACGTGTCTCTGAGCTGCAGGCATCCTGTTCAGGCCCTGTTGTGGTTTGCATGATTCAAAGGCTCTGATGACGAAGTGTCAGAGAGCAGAAACTCACTTTAGCTGGAGCTGGACTGTTACTGTCACAGAAGAAGACCAGACGGAAAGATGAGCACTTACCGCCTGTTTCTACACATTTTTGGTGAGTTATTTCATTCTTTCATCAGATATTGTTTAAGGAAGATCTGGCGTAGAGTAGAGCATTTATCTTGTCTGAAAATGTAACTGTTAAAATAATAGAGAATAATATAATATAATCTGTTTTTGTTTTAATCATGGCTTTACATTTTCAAGAGAATCTGAAAGTGTCTTCCTGTATCCAGTCGACTCTCTTTCCCATAAACGAACGAGATTTCCTAAATATCTCAAATGTTTTCCTCAATAATGAAGAGACTGAATGAACTTTTGCTTCTCAAGCAGGAAAAACTTCCAGATATCTCTCAACAATGTGTCCATATGTGCAGTCTGAAGCCACGAGATCTTAATATGAACTTAATGAAAGATTTTTTTGTAATCTGAGCTGATATTCACATTTATTTTATAGCTCAAGACTCGTACTGTATGAAAACTATCGTCTAATTTGTGTCTGTTTTTATTACCAATGGTTGTTGCAATGTCATAAACTAAGATGCTGAATTTAATAAGCTTTTAAAACTGTCATATTTTTGTTTTGTTTTCATATTTTTGACTTTATCTAATAAGGAAAATAATAAAAAATAATTTTCTCTTATAATTATGACTTGGCATGTCATATTTATGACTTTTTTATCTAATAATGACGACTTTTAAAATCATATTTTAACATTTTATCTTATAATTATGACTTAGTATGTCATATATATATATATATATATATATATATATATATATATATATATACACACACACACACACACACACAGTGCATCCGGGAAAGTAGGGTACAACGGGCCACACCTTAAGAATAATATGCTTTTCACTACTCCTATAGTGTATGATATACAGAAAAATATATATGTTTGTATTGAACATTTATGGAGCAACAGATTTTGTGTAAAAATAAATCATAAAAGTGGTTTATTTTATTAAAAAATCTTAAAAATGTATGGGGTGTCGAGGGGTAAACGGCTCACCAGCATGGGGCAAAAGGCACACAGTATTGATACAAATACTTTCGCTAAAATAAAATGTTTTTAATAATGTTAATACGTGTTGAAAACCATCACTTTAGCAAACTATTTTCTGTTTATTTTGATGAATAAAATAATTATAAATAAATAATTAATTTTTGATCAATAAATTATGCTGTCATTAAAATATGTTAATATAGAAATATATCTGAAAAATATAGAAACATAGACATTTTAATCATTTAAAAAAGTAAAGATTCTGAACGCATTGAAGGAGATCCAATAATAATTTGATATAGATTTACAGTAGTTGCAATACATTATATTTTATTACATGATATGATTAATATCACATTTTTAAATATGATGGTTTCATTGTAAATATGGTGATTATCTCTAAGGTGGACACCCAACTTAATATATGATACTTACATTTTGAATCTAAGCATGTCAAAGTCAGCCGCTGTTTATTATCATGTTAAATATGGTGCCTTTTACCCCAAATACCATACTTTACATATTCTTCCGTTATTGAAAAACTGTTGCTTTAATTACCTAGAACAAAACTGACAAACATTAAAAAGACCTTTGTTTCAAAACATATTCAATAATTTAAGTGATTCTTATTTGTTACTTAAATCTACAACATTTTTAAAAACATCAAATGAGCGCAGAATCAACTTTGCTCTGCTCGAGATCGCGTCAAATCAGACACATTTCCATGAGCATCTTGAAAAGCGGATGATTTGGAAAGTGCGGAGGCAAGTTTTTGTGCCGTCTAGTGGTTTAGAGGAAAATAAAATCAAAGGAGCCTTTAGCCCCGTTGTATTCACAGCGCTTCACTTTTTCCACAGTTTGTTGTGTTTCAGCGGTAACACTTTGCAATACGGGTGCACTAATATGCATTCATTCATGCTTAACTAATGCACAGATAATCATGAGTTAATGTATGACTCATGAAGAACTAAACCATTATTAATGATCACATGATCACTGCAATGAACATTCAATATGATTAATAGATTAAATAATATATGAATTGCTATTAATTAAATGTGTCATGTATTAATTCCCTAATAACATATTATATTAACTAATAATGTAAATTCATATATTAATTACCACAATGGGTCAATTTGGTCGATTAGCAAAGGTATCATTATGTTATGACTTTACTTGTTGAGGACTATTAACTAATTGTTAAGTGATATGTCATTGTGGTTATGAGTTTTGAATTAATTTTGAATTAGTTAATAGTCATATGCCTCAACAAGTAAAGTCATAACATGATACCTTTGCAAATCGTTAGCTAATGATTAATTAAAGCAGACAACTGGACGTTGAAATGCATGGCTTGACCCATTGTGCTAATTGATTAATTGACACTATTAGTTAATATAATATGTTATTAGGCAATTAATACAATATGACACATATTTAATGATTATTTAATCTATTAATCATATAGATTGTTCATTAGTTGCTGATGCAGTGATCATTAATACATGGGTTAGTTCTTCATGAGTCATACATTAACTACATTTATTACAGCCTGTACGATTGGAAAAAAAAGATCTTTGAAAATGAACAAAGACAGTTGCTTTACTGTTTCAACCCACTCTTTCTTACCACGAGGGCCATTTGGAATTTCCAAAGACAAAAGACACAATCTTCACAATGTGTGTCGCAGCTTTAGTCTCCCCCAATTCTGCGGTTTCCAGTCTTAACCTGAGCTTCACCTCTATAGAGCAGTTTTTCGACAATCTCCACCTACACTGTAAAAAGTAATAAGTTGACTTTACTTAGAAAATCTGAGGAAACTGATTGCCTCAATTTTCAAGCAAATTAGGTCATAATTTTTGACTTGATACTACTGACTGCTACTTTGTAGAGTTAACTTATGTATTTGTAGAAGTTACCATAAAACTTGAGTACTCAATTTCAAAAGTTTAGCCAACTCCCAAAAGTTCAGTCCAACTCCCAGAGTGCATTGTGGCATCAATTGCTTTGTTTTACTATTTTTGGCTTTATTTGACCATTTTTCTTTTGTCAGTATAATCCCAATAACGACAGTAAATAAAATTGTAAAGGTCTTATTAATAATAATTTTAAAAAAGGAAAAAAATAAAGCTGCATTTGGATCCTCAACCTTTGAGTCTCAGAGCAGTACGTTACAGACAAACAAGGCAGGAGGAACAGGCAAGAAATCCAAGACCAGAGACATGAAACCAGGGAAAACACTCATAAATACAGTTTACAACAAACAAGACTTCGCAGTGAATGACAGAGTGAACATGGTGTATATATATAGGCAGAGGTAATAAGGTAATGAGACACAGGTGATAACAGTGAGTGCTAATGAGTCCAGGCAAAGTATTATGGGTAATGTAGTCTATGATAGAATGACAGTCCGGGTTGGAGTGCCCTCTGGTGGTGATCATGGGCACACACACTGGTGAATTGTGACAATATATATATATATATATATATATATATATATTAGGGGTGTAACGGTACACAAAACTGACGGTTCGGTACGTACCTCGGTTTTGAAGTCACGGTTCGGTACGGATTCGGTACAGCAGTTTTACAAAATTGCTTTTTATTTATTTTTTATATTTAACAGTGGTTTACTGGAGAAAAAAGTGTCCTTGAATGAATTAAATTATATCTAAAAGTTTATTTAAGATATTTCTGTAAATTATATAGGGAGCCCTTACTTGTACATTAATATTAAAGGTTCACAACAGAGCCCAAACTATTAGCCTACATTCAGTTGCTGTTTATTTTTAGGTATAATAATCAACACTCAAATAACACATTGTGTGCAAATATGTAAACTTCACATAAGGCAGTTTTTGCATTAACTTCTAAATCTAATAATAAAATAGTTTTTTTCTCCAAATCGTTGTTGAAATATAATAATTTATATACAGTGACCTGTCATTTTCATGACAGGTTTATTTAACATGCATGAAATAATCAAGACATCACTAACAGGTTAAGTAGAATATAATGAATATAACGGCTAATATAGAGCATATATTTAGCGAAAGAGTTGATTTCTCTAGTGAATAAAATTCTGTGGACACTGAATGACTGCCTGAGGTAAATGTGATGCTAACGTTACATGACATTGTTTAGTTCACAAGCAGTTATATTGACATCTTTCCGCAGTTGAAACACTGATTTAGCGATTACACCATATATATACATGACAGTAAATTGTAATGTATCCTCAGCATACCTTCAGATCGCCATTCATGTTTATTCTTGAATCTTTAGTAAAAGATGATCGATCGCCTTCACAGATGATCGCGTTCACGCGCGTGCGCGTGCGCGTCGCGCGGCCGCTTGAACTGTGATCAGTGACCAGTCACGCCACATAGAGCGTCAAAACGGCATTTATCGTTTGAATTTCGTGATAAAATGGACTGAATACTTAATATGTTCGTGTGGGAACTCGGATTGAAGTGTGTTCCGCGCTTACAACAAGCCGACAGTGAACTGTTAAAGATTACATTCATAACCGTTCGACGCGTGCACCGTTCACAAATGATCGCGGTCACGCGCGCGCGCCGCGCGGCCACTTGAACTGTGTTTAGTGATCACTGATCAGTCACGCACATTAAAGAGCATCAAAACGTCATTTATAGTTTGAATTTCATGATAATATGGACTGAATACTTAATATGTTCGTGTGGGAACTCGGATTGAAGTGTGTTCCGCGCTTACAACAAGCCGACTGTTAACTGTTAAACATTACATTCATAACCGTTCGGTACACGCGTGCACCGTACCGGAAGCCCTGTACCGAAACGGTTCAATACGAATACGTGTACCGTTACACCCCTATATATATATATATATATATATATATATATATATATATATATATATATATATATATATATACACTCACCTTAAGGATTATTAGGAACACCTGTTCAATTTCTCATGAATGCAATTATCTAATCAACCAATCACATGGCAGTTGCTTCAATGCATTTAGGGGTGTGGTCCTGGTCAAGACAATCTCCTGAACTCCAAACTGAATGTCAGAATGGGAAAGAAAGGTGATTTAAGCAATTTTGAGCGTGGCATGGTTGTTGGTGGTCTGAGTATTTCACAATCTGCTCAGTTACTGGGATTTTCACGCACAATCATTTCTAGGGTTTACAAAGAATGGTGTGAAAAGGGAAAAGCATCCAGTATGCGGCAGTCCTGTGGGAGAAAATGCCTTGTTGATGCTAGAGGTCAGAGGAGAATGGGCCGACTGATTCAAGCTGATAGAAGAGCAACTTTGACTGAAATAACCACTCGTTACAACCGAGGTAAGCAGCAAAGCATTTGTGAAGCCACAACACACACAACCTTGAGGCGGATGGGCTACAACAGCAGAAGACCCCACCGGGTACCACTCATCTCCACTACAAATAGGAAAAAGAGGCGACAATTTGCACAAGCTCACCAAAGACTGGTCAGTTGAAGACTGTAAAAATGTTGCCTGGTCTGATGAGTCTGGATTTCTGTTGAGACATTCAGATGGTAGAGTCAGAATTTGGCGTAAACAGAATGAGAACATGGATCCATCATGCCTTGTTCCCACTGTGCAGGCTGGTGGTGGTGGTGTAATGGTGTGGGGGATGTTTTCTTGGCACACTTTAGGCCCCTTGTTGCCAATTGGGCATCGTTTAAATACCACAGCCTACCTGAGCATTGTTTCTGCCCATGTCCATCCCTTTATGAGCACCATGTCCCCATCCTCTGATGGCTACTTCCAGCAGGATAATGCTCCGTCACAAAGCTCACATCATTTCAAACTGGTTTCTTGAACATGACAATGAGTTCACTGGACTAAAATGGCCCCCACAGTCTCCAGATCTCAACCCAATAGAGCATCTTTGGGATGTGGTGGAACGGGAGCTTCGTGCCCTGGATGTGCATCCCACAAATCTCCATCAACTGCAAGATGCTCTCCTATCAATATGGGCCAACATTTGTAAAGAATGCTTTCAGCTCCTTGTTGAATCAATGCCATATAGAATTAAGGCAGTTCTGAAGGCCAAAGGGGTCAAACACGGTATTAGTGTGTGTTCCTAATAATCCTTTAGGTGAGTGTATATTACTTCCCTTCCTTCAAACCAGTAAAGTTATGTTTACTTGGGTTTTCTAAGTAACAAAGGCATAGCATGCAAATAGTTGAGATTACTAAATTGTTTTAAGTAAATTCAACTAATTATTGGACATTAAGAAAAGTTTACTAAAAAGTCTTAGTAAGAACTACTGTTGGATTTTAAAGTGTACGTATTAACACCAGTAAGACAAAATGCATCCTCTTTAGCCGAAAACCTGTTACCAAGCCTCCACCTACAATCGCCTGCATGAACGGTATGGCTCTGGAGTATGTCAAAACATATACATATCTAGGCATCTGGTTGGATTCATCCCTGTCATTCGCAGAGGTGGAAAGAGTAACAAAATATTCTACTCAAGTAAAAGTACTATTACTTCAATAAAATTTTACTTAAGAAGAAGTAAAAGTACTTGCCTAAAAATGTACTCAAGTAAAAGTAAAAAGTAGTTCATTTAAAATGTACTCAGAGTAAAAGTTACTGAGTTCCTTTTTTAACAGCGGGGTGAGGAACTCTCCCGTGTAGGGTTGTAGTAGAATGAGATTTTCACGATATAAAAACAGTTTTCACAGCATCACGGTATTAATTATTTAATAAATAAACTGTATTATTAAATTATGGTAATTATTATCACCAGTTAAAATGGTACGGATACGGTAATATTAAATTAATTAAAACTTTTTTTTTTTTTTTTTGGTTGAACAAATGCTTTATTAGCCTATAACAAACTTGAAACCACTTTTTTAAATTAATTTTTTTAACATTTCAATAAAACATGTCTAATGAACTAAATAAATTATTATAAATTAGATGAACAACTTTAAGAATAATAGAGTGCTAAGAATTTTTTCTTTTTATGATTTAATACGAATACATTACCAAAATGGTGGTAATCAAATACTTATCCTTTCATTTTTTGGGCAAAGCGCTGCTGTTTTACTAAATTAAACCATGGATTTACAAATATATTCTCAAATAATGTTTAAATTATGTAATATTATTATTGTTGTTAGTTATTATTATTATTATTTTGACAAGTATTCTATAGGCCTACAATAGTAATAGATTTCTGTCACAATTTCATCTAGTTAAACCGTTTATTTTGACGGGTTTTAGTGAGGACCTATTTCAGGGAAGATCTGTTTCAGAGTGTATGTGATAATGGCTTTTAATCAAATAAAATGATGAAAATGTTCATTAGGGGGTCTCAGATCAACTCTGGAAATGTTCATACTGTATGTTCATGCCCAAATATGTTTTTTGAGACGTTAAACACCACGAGCATCGCGTAGGCTACTTAAGTATGTAGGCTAGTAGACGAAACGGCGCTGCTCATTCACACAGAGACCGAACAAGCAGATCATATATTCATATAGCAGTGTTTTGAGCTTTAATATTCACAGACCATGTCGCGATTTGATTTATTGTACAGCTCTACTGTCGATATATTCATTCATCCATCAGTTTGCGTGTTTTACGTGACATCTGCGTTATACTGTAATTCCGGGATTCACTCTGCATCACAGAAAACATTCGGCCTTAAGTTATAAACGTACCTTTATGTACACAGAGGGATGGTGTTCCCGAACATGTTCTATGTGTTTCCTCCTGTGCATCAACACCCGGCTATTTTTTGTCTATATCCAAAGCTTTTCCATACTATCCAGGGGTTCACGACGGCGTTTCGCTTTCAGCTGCTCTTGTCCGTCCGTCTCCATCTTTTTGTGACCCCCCCCCCTTTGTATTATTTATTTTTACTCAGTAACGGATGTGGTTTCAAATGTAGCGAAGTACAATACTTCACACAAAACATACTTAAGTAAAAGTAAAATTACAGATTTTTAAAACTAGGCTACTTAAAAAAGTAGAAGTACGCAGAAAAACTACTCAATTACAGTAACGCGAGTAAATGTAATTTGTTACTTTCCACCTCTGGTCATTCATTACACACATTAATAACCTTAAAGCAAAAGTCAAAGCTAGCCTTTCTTTTTCGCAAATAAAGCTTCCTTTACTCATGCAACCAAATGCACCCTTGCCAAGAAGACACTACTGCCAGTTTTGGACTATGGCGATATTATCTACAGAATGGCACCAAACACAGCCCTAAAATAACTTGATACACTCTATCACTCGGCCATCCACTTTGCCACTAATGCACCCTTTCACTCATCACTGTGACCTGTATAAACTGGTGGGCTGGCCCTCCCTTCATACCCGGCGTCTCCATCATTGGTTTCAATCTTGGGCAAGACACCTTACTATCTGCCATCTCTCCTTCATGCCGCTCATAACACCCATCACACAAGATCAAGTCATTTTATTTCACATATGGGGTGGTATGTGGAGTAGGTGCCGTCTCAGGTGTACCCCCCGGCCTGCGAGGGGCAATAGGGGTATGTGGTGAGGTTGACGAGCGAGGGACGTGGGAGGAGCGAGACCGGTGCGTGATTGAGAATGAGCGTCACCAGCGAGGCAAACTGGTCTTGAGGGAGGGAGCACGGAGGCATACAAGGGACACCAGTGAAGGACGAGAGAGGACCAGGCCTGGACTTTACGTTGTGTTTTGATTACGTTTTGTTATGGGTGTGTGCGGCAGTCGTGCGTGAGGGGACAGTTCGTCCGTCCAGTTTGTGTTTATTTTGAATTAAAGTTGTTGAACGTTCGCCGGTTCCGCCTCCTTCTTCCCATATCTACGAACTCCGTTACAATCTCATACATCTATTTTGTAACTATTTTAAGTGTAACCAAAACCGGACATTGTCATTAAACCCTCTCAATTACAAATTATGTGCTAACTAGTTTTGATGCGGTATTGACTTTGATATGCTACCTATTGCAATACACTATAGTCACATTATAGCAATGCTCTCCCACATGTTTTGCTATTGTAACTGCACTTATTTCCATCGTTGGTATAAGTAGCAGTGGGCGGTAATAGACGAGAAATGTACATTTTCTACAATCTTGCTGATAATGTTTCTTTAGTCATTCGGCAACCCTGCACCCTGAACAACTGCAGGTGACCCACCCTTACACAGCCTTATTCACGTCGTCATTATGGGGTATTGTTTGTAGATTTTTGAGGAAAATAATTAATTTAATCCATTTTGGAATAAGGCTGGAACATAACAAAATGTGGAAAAAGTGAAGCGCTATGAATACTTTACGGATACACTGTGTGTGTGTGTATATATATATATATATATATATATATATATATATATATATATATATATATATTGTGACGAGTCCACCCATAGGAATCAGCGTCGCCCTGGCAACAACACACCTGCACGTCATCACCATGGGCTGATCGGTCACAGCTGCACCTCATCAGCCGGGAGACATATAAGCAGCTACGGATGAGCAGACAGACAGACTCTGGTCTCGAGCTGAATGCACTGCTGGACTAACCTCTCTCTTTGTTCTCCTTAGAAGGCAGCGAGTGACCGACAGCCCACTTCACTGGAGCACGTTTGGACACCCACCTTTTCACCAGGATCGAACACCACAGAGCACGAGGAGCACCAGCCATCACACACCGGCTCACTGACTGTTTGCACCGTTTCACTTTGCACTGTAAATAAAATCCACCCTCCGGGGCCTTTTGCACTCAGCCTGCCTTGTCGTGTGATTCCTCACCCGGTGACATTGGTGGAGAATGAGGGCAGAAGCGTGAGGAATCACCGACAGGTTCACCGCACCCAAAAATCCTAATCTTCTCTGTTTGTTTTGTGTCTGCACGCCAGGACCCGGAAGTAGCGCGCTCGCTCCCCGAAGATGGAGGAAGTGTTGCAGCGCCTCACGGAGGTGAGCATCCGCCAGCAACAAATCGCGGAACATCTCGCCACCCGCCAGGGCAGGACGGAAGATGAACTTACCGCCATCCGTGTTGCCGCCGCCCAGCGCGTTCCGCTACCTGATCCGCGTGCCCAAGCCACCCGCCTGCTGCCGAAGATGACGGCGGATGATGACGTGGAGGCTTTCCTGCAGGTATTTGAAACCACTGCTCAGAGCGAAGAGTGGCCAGAGGGCGATTGGGCACGCGCGCTGGCACCTTTGCTGACTGGAGAAGCCCAGCGGGCTTATTTTTCACTTCCTCGTGCGATCGCTGAGGATTATGACGAAGTCAAGCGTGAAATCCTGGCGAGGTTGGGTCTCTCATCTATCTGTACCGCCCAACAGTTTCATGAATGGGAATTCAAGCCTCGTGTGCCAGCCCGTGCCCAAGCAGCCGAACTGAAACGCATCGCTCACCATTGGCTGATGGAAGGAAGTCACACGGCAGCTCAGGTAGCGGAACGGGTGGTGGTCGATCGCCTCCTCCGTGCTCTTCCCCGTACCATCCGGCAGGCGGTCGGAATGAAAAACCCGGCCAACACCGCGGACCTCGTGGAGGCGATCGAGCTGGCGGATGCCATCCACCACCTTGAGGCAGGGGAGCGAGTGTTGCCGTTCCCCCGGAGGGTGGTCCAGGAGCGACGGCCGCTCGAAGGCACCTCGCGACCAGTGAGCAGGCCGACGGTTCCCCCGCCGCGAGACGAGCCCATGACCAGCGCCGAACCCATGCCGCCTCCGCGTGCGTGGCTGGCAGGCTGCATCGTCCACCAGCGGATGCCATCGGGAGCCCCGGAAGCAGACGTGGTGATCGAGGGAAGACACTTCCGAGCCCTGCTGGACTGGCAGTACGGTCACCCTCATCCAGTCAAGAGTGTGTGGGCCCCGAAGAGGCGAGAAGAGCTTCCTCCCCATTACGTGTGTGCATGGTACCTGGCCGGTGGAAGTCGGCCTGGTAGAGGACCTTCCGGTGGCCGTACTGCTGGGGAGAGACTGGCCGGGCTTCGATGCCCTGCTCGCCGCCGCCACTCAGCCTGTCAGCCAGGAGGGGAACCGTCGAAGACGGAGACGGCCGCGAGGACCCCGCCGCCGACCAGCGCTACTAGCCTCCGACAGCGGGAGAGATGGTGAGTCCCCCTCCCAATCTACTAATCCGTTCTTTGATGTGTATCAGCAGGCTGCCGGAGGGGGCTCATTCGCCAAGGAACAACGGGAGGACGATCGCCTGAAGCACTGCTGGTCCCAAGTGCAGACCATTGACGGGAAAGACGTCCTCCCACGGCCCCATCCTCTCCCGCATTTTGTCGTTGAGAAGGGCCTGCTATACTGTGTCGCACAGCGGAGGGGGGAGGAGAAAAAATTGCTAGTTGTTCCTCGGACCAAGACCGAAACCATCCTGGAGTTGGCGCACTCCCATCCGATGGCAGGTCACCTCGGGGCAGCTAACACCACGCAGCGTATCCGCGACCGGTTCCACTGGCCGGGACTGGAGGCCGAGGTGAAGAGGTTCTGCCAGGCCTGCCCGACCTGCCAAGTGACGTCGCCCAGGACTCCTCCCCGCAGCCCACTCATTCCGCTGCCCATCATCGAGGTGCCCTTCGAGCGGATTGGGATGGACATAGTGGGGCCGTTGCCAAAGTCTGCCCGTGGCCACGAACACATCCTGGTCATCGTCGACTATGCCACCCGGTACCCCGAAGCGATTCCCCTCCGCAAGGCCACCGCGAAGAACATCGCCCAGGAGCTGTTCCTGCTGGCCAGCCGCATACCAGCGGAGATACTGACTGACCAGGGTACCCCGTTCATGTCCCGGCTAATGGCGGATCTCTGCAGGCTGCTGCGGGTGAAGCAGTTGAGGACCACAGTCTATCACCCGCAGACGGACGGGCTGGTAGAAAGGTTCAACCAGACCCTCAAGCAGATGCTGAGACGTGTGGCGGCGGAGGATAAGCGGGATTGGGACCTCATGATTCCTTATGTGCTCTTCGGGATCCGCGAAGTACCCCAGGCCTCAACTGGCTTCACCCCGTTTGAGCTTCTGTTCGGCCGCCAACCACGAGGGCTCCTGGACATCGCCCGAGAAGCTTGGGAGCAGCAGCCTGCCCCTCATCGCACCCTCATCGAGCACGTCCGCCAGATGAGGGAACGGATCGACCGGGTGATGCCATTAGTCCGGGAACACCTCAGCAAGGCTCAACAGGCGCAGCAACGCCGGTACGACCGGGCAGCCCAACCACGGGAGTTCCAGCCGGGAGACCGCATCATGGTCCTGGTCCCCAGCTCTGCCTGCAAGTTCCTGGCCACCTGGAAAGGACCCTATACCGTGATCGAAAGGATTGGGCCAGTCACATATCGTCTGAGGCAGCCGGGACGACGGCAGGCAGAGCAACTCTACCACATCAACCTCCTGAAGAAGTGGGTGGGGACCCGGGACCAAGTAGCGGCCTTGAGTATCACCGATCCCGTGGTTGTAGACGTCAACCCCCATCTTTCGGCTGCCCAGAAGGCGGAGCTGCAGCACCTGGTCAGTCAGTTCCAGGATGTGTTCTCGACCCAGCCCGGGCAGACCAACGTGGTACAGCACGACGTCCGAACACCGCCAGGAGTCATCGTCCGGCAACGGCCCTACCATGTCCCGAAGGCTCGTCGGCAGGCTATTGAGGAAGAGATCCAACAAATGCTGAAGTTGGGGGTAATCAAACCATCCCGGAGCCCGTGGTCCAGCCCCATCGTGATGGTCCCAAAGCCGGATGGCACCCTCCGCTTTTGCAACGACTTCCGACGCCTGAACGAAGTCTCCGAATTCGACGGGTACCCCATGCCTCGGGCAGGTACCACTCTCTGAATCCGCTAAACCCAAGACTGCTTTCTCGACCCCCAGTGGCCACTGGCAGTACCGGACCCTTCCCTTCGGCCTGCACGGGGCCCCAGCGACCTTCCAGCGGATGATGGACATCATCCTACGGCCCCACCAGGCCTACGCGGCGGCCTACATCGATGATGTCGTCATCCATTCCGAGGCATGGGGAGACCACCTGGAACGTCTGCGGAGGGTGCTTTCGGAGCTCCGGCGGGCTGGACTCACTGCCAACCCCCGCAAGTGTCACCTCGCCCTCTCCGAGGCCAAGTACCTGGGTTTCCGAGTCGGAAGGGGTCTCATCCAGCCCCAGGAGAAGAAAGTCGAGGCCATCCACTCCGCCCCAAGACCGCAGACGAAGACCCAGGTACGGGCCTTTTTGGGGTTGGCAGGGTATTACCGATGTTTTATCCCTAACTTCTCCTCTCTAGCCGCCCCCCTGACAGACCTGACCAGGAAGGGGCAGACGGAGAAAGTCTGCTGGACCCCAGCCCTCGAAGAGGCTTTCGCCCGGGTCAAGTCAGCCCTGACGTCGTCGCCGGTACTCCGCGCTCCAGACTTCGGTTGCCCCTTCCTGCTGCAGACGGATGCTTCCGACACAGGACTGGGAGCCGTCCTGTCCCAAATCCAGGAAGGCGAGGAGCATCCGATCGTCCACATCAGCAGGAAGCTGTCCCCGGCTGAGACGAGGTACGCCGCCGTCGAGAGGGAGGCCCTGGCCATCAAGTGGGCAGTCCTGGAGCTGAGGTACTATCTGCTAGGCCGCAAGTTCACCCTGGTCACCGACCATGCGCCCCTGCAGTGGATGGCCCGCGCCAAGGACACCAACGCCAGGGTGACTCGCTGGTTCCTAGCGCTCCAGGACTTCCACTTTGAGGTACGTCATCGGGCCGGGGCCGCCAACGCGAACGCCGACGGCCTCTCAAGGATATGGAAAGCTTATGCAGGTCTGTCAGGGGTCATTCCCCACCCTCCCTTTGTTTCACCCCTACTGTCTCCATATGTTCGCAGGACCAGAACGACGCTTAGGGGGGGGGAATGTGACGAGTCCACCCATAGGAATCAGCGTCGCCCTGGCAACAACACACCTGCACGTCATCACCATGGGCTGATCGGTCACAGCTGCACCTCATCAGCCGGGAGACATATAAGCAGCTACGGATGAGCAGACAGACAGACTCTGGTCTCGAGCTGAATGTACTGCTGGACTAACCTCTTTGTTCTCCTTAGAAGGCAGCGAGTGACCGACAGCCCACTTCACTGGAGCACGTTTGGACACCCACCTTTTCACCAGGATCGAACACCACAGAGCACGAGGAGCACCAGCCATCACACACCGGCTCACTGACTGTTTGCACCGTTTCACTTTGCACTGTAAATAAAATCCACCCTCCGGGGCCTTTTGCACTCAGCCTGCCTTGTCGTGTGATTCCTCACCCCGTGACAATATATATATATATTAGGGGTGTAACGATTCATCTACTACATCGATGTATCGATTTATATTCCTATGATCTAACTACATCGATCTGTGCTCGGCAAGTTGACCTTCCGGACGACATGTATCGATCTAACATCGTTTTAAAAGGTAATCAATCGATTGTATCGATAATAGGATATAACGCATTGGATTTAAGCACGTCAGACTTTATATGGATGTTTTTTCTTAGCACTTTTAATGATAAAGGCGTTAAACGTTACTCGATTCAGTCTGCCCATCTGTGACATCATCGCCACGCACCAGCAGCAGCGCTAAGAAAACAAAACATAGCATGGCGGATGGCAGAGGAGAAGCCAACGAGCGAGAAATTATCAAGCCACCAGGAGAAAGAGCTACCTGTACTATCAACCCTTACTAAATGTTACCTGTGCATTACTGGCAGCAGTGTGCCAGCAGAGCGAGTTTTTAGTACTGCTGGTGACATAGTGAACGCACAGAGAAGTGTTCTGAAGTGTTGAGGCACGTGCAGCATCTCGAGGACGAAAACAAATGAGCGCCGCTCATACAAAGAAACTCAGTTAACATACACAGTTAAAATTGTGCAGTTTTTATATTTATAACATATGATACAGTTAAGCAACATTACACTAACAAGAGTGTGTTTTCCTGAATACCATCACGACTGAAAATGACACTGATTTCATACGCCAGTTCCATAAACAATTTAACATTAAGGGCCCTATTTTAACGATCTGAAACGCAAGTGTCAAAGCGCGAAGCGCAAGTAACTTTGTGGGCGGGTCTCGGCGCTGTTGCTATTTTCCCGGCGGGATAAATGGCTCTTGCGCCCGGCGCAAATCTAAAATGGGTTGGTCTGAAGTAGCTTCATTATTCATAGGTGTGGTTTGGGCGTAACGTGAATAAACCAATCAGAGCGTCATCCAACATTCCCTGTAAAAGCAGGTGCGCAAGTTCCATTATGGATTGCTATTATTATGGCGTATTTACCAGGCGCACGCCAGGAGCGGTTCACAGCCGAGGAGACTGATGTTCTTGTAAGAGCAGTGAAAGACAGAGAAGTTGTGTTGGGGATGGGAGAAACCTACCCAAAATAGCGTCGGTTAAACAGGCGTGGGAGGAAATAGCCACAATTGTTTCATCAGCTGGCATCCCCAGGACGTCGCACCAGTGCCGCAAGCGCTACAATGACATCAGAAGACGGGGAAAGTCCAAGCTTGCCAGCATCAATCGGGCACGCCGTGTAACGGGAGGTGGATCTGCCTCTACTCAGGACCTGACGCCAGCAGAGGACATCGCTGCGTCCACCCTCACCGACTTTTTTTTTCCTGGTTCTTGACGGACAAACCAATTTGTTAGATGTCCTTATATACATATATGTCTTGCCAGAAGTTGCCACTATTGGGCAAACAGGTCTCCTTAATTATTAGACTACAATTAGCCTGAATAATTTGTAAGCTAGATTTATGCCTATTTTTTCACATCTTCGTGGCACACCACAATGATTTCCGTCATCTCATGTGTTAATATTTTTTAGTGTAACAATTTATGATTTGCAAAAATAACTGTTGCATCTGTGTAGATTACATGAGCAAAGTGTATGCGCGTTGTGCACGCTATACATTATGGTCAAGCATGCGCCCTTAAAATAGCAGAATGAACAACGCGCAACGCGCCACTGACTTTAGACTAGGTTTTTTCTGGTCAGTGGCGCAATTGTTTAATGGAACAGCAAAATAGCACCAGGGATTGTTTGCGCCGGAACACGCCTCCTTTTTTGCGCTGAACCGCCCAGGTAGCGCAAGTTCATTCACTAGTTTAGCGACGTGCTTCTGTGGAGGGAAAAGCGCGCTTTGCGCGGGTGCAAAATAGGAATGACACATGCGTCGGTGTACAAAGTCAATTGCGCTGGGTGCAAGATAGGGCCCTAAGTCACTTACATTTTAGAAGCAATATGGACTGTTTTTGTTCTATTTCAGCAGCGAAAATAGTTCCAAACAAATATCACAGCAGAACCGTAACGCGTCTCACAGCAACAGTGTGTGTTAGTGAATGATTCAGCGTTTTAATGAATCGGTTGAATCAAAGATTCAATGGCCTATTCGTAAACGACCGCCAAATTCTTGAATGATTCAGCCATTTCACTGAATCGACTCAATGAATCGCTCATTAAGAAGGTCACATGCTGCCACCTACTGGTGGTTTAGTTTCATCTTCCCAAGATTTCTTATTTGTATATTCAAAAATATTTAAAATAATCTCATAAAATTATTTAATGCAGTTGTAATTTTTCAGTGTAAATGATTTAATTTGATTGGTAACAGCCTATAGTGTCTTATTCTAATTTAATTTATTGATCAAATTTAAGAATATAAAAGGAAAGCTGAAGCATACCCTATATTTAATAAGATATGAAAAATGCCCTTTATAAAAAGGTACAAATATGACAAATATGCATATTTAAATATGTCAATGCTGATTAAACACTGGTGAGAATATTGCTTCAGAATAGATTATATTTACAAAAAAAATCCGGACAAGCAAATGTTTTACTCGGACAAGTGAATGACAGATTTACTTGTCCGAAGGACAAGCGTGTGAACCAGCTTAATGTCGAGCCCTGTAGTTCAGCCAGTTTATTCAACCTGAAGAAATGTTGGTTGCACTTTATTTTTGATATTAATATTGTATTTGTATTATTTTAATGTTGAAAAACAACAGCAAAAGTAGCAGGTAAACCTACTTTTAATTAAACCTGAAGAGAAGTTAGTTGCACTTTATTTTTTTATATTAATATTGTAATATTTGTATGTTGGAAAACAAAAGCAGAAGTAGCAGGTTAACCTACTGTTGAAATGTTGGTTGCACTTTCTGTGCTTTTATTGAAAATGTATTGAATATTGAAAATGAGAGCAGAAAAGGTTAACTTCCTGTTAATTCAACCTAAACTGTTGGTTGCATTTTGTTCAAATAAAATTTGAATGCATTTGCCACTAATTTTTGTTTACTTGTTTGTTTATATCCATAATTAATTTATACCTGATACCCTTACAAGAAACAACAGGAATCTAGGAAACTTCACCTGCAATGACCAGTATCCAGATATTTATTTCAGTCACACAATTTTTGGCTAAAAAGTTACTGAATCGATTTCAAGTCACTGAATCGTTTCGGATCGTATCGTTCTAAATGAACCAATATCGTCCTTGAATCGTATCGACAACCTCAAATCGTGATACGAATCGAATCGTTATTAAAACGAATCGTTACACCCCTAATATATATATATATATATATATATATATATATAAAACACAAAAAAATTATAATTTTAAAGAAGACTGAAGCCACACATTTATCAATTTCTTTATAATTTGATTTATTATTGTATAAACAATTGTATAACAATTGTATGAATTATGGACCAAACAAAACTGATAAAAACAGTCATTTAACTTAAAAAGATTTAGTAACAGGAATGAGTGTCACAACTGACTAATGTCACATCAGATATGTGTGTGTGTGTGTGTGTGTGTGTGTGTGTGTGTGTGTGTGTGTGTGTGTGTGTGTGTGTGTGTGTGCGCGCGCGCGCGCGTGTGTGTGTGTGTGTGTGTGTGTGTGTGCATGCGCTTGTGTAGTGTGATTTAAGAGGACACAAATTTGTATTACGACATGGGTATTACAACGTAAACGTGATTTATGAGGACATTTCATGTGTCCACATAATTAAAATAGCTTTTAAAACATACTAAACAATGTTTTATTAAAAATTTAAAAATGCAGAATGTTTTCTGTGGTTGATAGGTTTAGGGGTTGGGGTAGTGTTTGTATGTGTGTGTGTGTGTGTGTGTAGGGGTAAGGGTAGGGGTAGTGTGTATTCTAAGGGGATAGAATGTACAGTTTGTACAGTATAAAAACCATTACGCCTATGGAATGTCCTCATAATGTAGTTGCCCGCGTCCGACAGTGTAGTAATCGAACCCGACCCGAGCCCGACAGGCATTAAGATATTTATGTCCGAGCCCAAACCGAACCCGAATAAATTTTTTTCTCATACTAATGACACATGTACGTTTGTTAGTGGGGTAAGCCCGCTTTTATTGAGCAACTGTAGGAAGGCAATCTGAAATGATTACAGATGAGCACATCAGCACGCAGACGGGGAAACAAATACACACGTTAACACAGGGCTCAATCAAATAGCCAATTGAAATTAAAGGTCCCATGGCATGAAATTGGTTTTTCAACATTAATATGAGTTCCCCTAGCCTGAATATTGTCCCCAAGTGGCTAGAAATTTTGATCGTTGTAAACCGAGTTCTGGCTGTCTTTCTCTGCCTTTGAGAAAATGACAGGCCAGACTAGCCAATCTTGAAGTCTCTTGTTATGAAGTCAAAACAGGAACGGTTACCTCCCTTTCCTCCACCCAGAGAATTTGGCACACCCATGCAATCGCCATATTTGTCCTCGAGAGATCATGGCTTGTGAACGAGTGAATGCTGGCAGTTTCTCAGTGTTTGGATGTATAAATGAAAACAGAAGTCTTTTTTCAGTTCCTTTTGATCTGTGATCAGTTATTTCTGATGTGTAGCTAATTATTCAAGTTCACACAGAACTGCATTATTCATGCACACGCTGCGGCTTCTCTCTCTCCTGACAGAACGGTGTTTTCGTGTTTTCTATCTTGTGAGTCAGTGTTTTTGTATGTCCTCATCGCGTCTATCTGTTCTAAAATGTGCATACAGTCGTTTCTGCTCAACATCGGCAAACTCACATCTCTTTAGAGATAAACCTCACACACGCCGAAGCTCGGGCTTCAACATCCCCGACCCCCAGCACTGCATCTGGCCCACAGCGGAGGAGCCAAACGCGGGGCGAGATTAAGCAGAAGGAGGGTAAGCGTGAGCGTATCCGGGCTAGCCAGCTAAGCCCACAATAAACTGGATTACATTCGATTACTGCTGTTGTATCTTTGTTTGCGCTGTGTACTCAATGCGCGTCACTGACGCTTTTCATATGATAGGAAAATATAAAAAAATAATGCTTTAATCAACACTTACTAACTCGTTCATCTCGCTGTAATGGTACTTTGCATGTGTTACAAAGTTGGTAGAATAATGATGAAGGCGGGCTCGGCGTGACTGGGACTCGTGTTTATTCAGAACTCTCAGATACAAACACAATAAACTTGCGCTGACAGACAGCGCTCTCACAAATCAATAGTTACTATAAATAACTTTGTTAGCAATCTGGTCCGTGATGTCTGGTTCGCGAACGAATCATTCTTTTGAACCAGTTCTTTTTAGTGAACCGAACCAGTTCACCAAATCGGACTGAATCGTTCTAAACGGTTCGCGTCTCGAGTCAGCGCTGATCCATAATTTACTAGAGTTACTAACTTTCTGACATGAGTGACAGCCCCTCCGACTAGAAATAAACGAATAACCTGTAGTATATGCTAGGAGCTACAACAGTTCACTGAACTGAGACTGACAGAACTGATGAGAAGTGAACTCAGGTTCATCCATCTCTCTGGCAGCAGGCTCTGCTTGTGTCTGGTAGACCTCGTTAAAACACGCCCCCTCCGCTACAAGATCTGATACTCATTTCAAATGCAAAGATGTCAGCCAATCATAACAGAGGGTGTTTTTACTGAAGTCTTACAGCAGACACGCCTCTTGAAACAGGGCATTCAGCCACAGGGCAAACATCAGTATAGAAGAAATGCCTTTTATTTCTAAATTATGACATTTTATGATGTAAAAATCATACTAACAATATAAGTACACCTCAGGAAACATTAGAAAATAATAGAAAAATGCCATGCCATGGGACCTTTAAATGAACAAAGGTCTACCAAAAATGGCCCAAGCTAACAGAACAAAACATTAATGTAACACAAATGCAGCTTATTGAAATGAAAATCACTCTTACCATTTTTCTCGAAAACTGTATGGCTACTAAACTGCAACATCTATTTAGTTAATCCATCCATCAAAGTTTAGGCTAATCCAGGATTTTATGCAGAAAAAGGATTGCATCAACTGTGGATGGCTTCAAGAATGTACTCCTCTGCTCGATGGCCCTGCGCTGCCAGCCACATGTAGCCTAATATGCAATACGCACGCACGTGTTGCGCATTGTCACAGCTACATAAACAAATTTCCGCACACAGGAAGACGGATGTTAGGGTAATATTTTTAATTTATTTTAATCACAAAAAGATACCTTTGCATCAAGTTAAACAGGCCCATTGGCGACCTACATAATAAGCTGTTTTAAATTTCAAATGTTCAATGGCTTATCGCGCTGACGTTACCGAGCCCGACCTGAACATCATTTAAGCTCATTTTAATGATAGGTCGGGTCGGGTATCCATCCTCTAGTGTGTGTGTGTATGTGTGTGTGTGTGTGTGTATGTGTTTAAAACCTACTTTTGGAACTTATATGTGTAAAGAACTTTATTTTACAAGAGTGTGCGTCTATATAGAATATCGAGATCAAATTAAGGTTTCCTTTTTATTTATTATGTTTTGTCCTCTTTTATTATCTTTCCAGCTGTTCTTCTCATGTGTGATGGGATGTTCTCCGCACCATCACCAACTTCTGCAGAGAGGATCTCTATTGAAATATCAAACATATCTGACTCGAACATTACTGTGAATAAAGCAGAATCAGCAACAGTTGGAGATGTCACCGAGCTTCCATATGATCATGATGGGCCAAATAAGAGCCATGAAGATCCAGGCATTTCAGTCACTGAATCTGACACAAAGTCCACCAAAGTGACCCCTTCGACCACCCGTCCCAAGAGCAGCATGTACAACGCCAAGCAGAATCCTTCTCCTGAGAGGAAAAACGGTGGGAGGAAGCATCATGATATTAAAAGTTTGAAGGTTTTTGAAATCTAGCCATTGTTAGGTGGATATTATGGGCAAAGGAAGCTGTTTACTGTAGTATTTATTAGACTGAATGCCTCTTATTTTTACATATGACGTTCTGTTGTGCATTTGTGCTTCAGAGTCTGAGCGCCAAACCATCACAAGATTGTGGTTTAAAGTGACTTTTTGTTCACATGCAAAACATACAATAACTTAGGGCTGTACGATTAATCGAAAAATAACCGAAACCGACATTCAGAACCTCTAACCGACGTATTTTTCCCATGTCGGTTATTTCGGTTTTCACGTGACTCCGCCCCGTCAGTCACATCAAGTGCAGTTTGCAGACACACAGAGATGCAGGAGCAGTTATCTGTGTTTATAGATGCCCAGAATCACTATAGTAACTGCATGTTTTACACAGTTTATACAGGTCAGTTAATTGCTGTTCTTATAGCCTACGCGCTGACACACACACACACACACACACACACACAGAGAGAAACGGCGCGCACAAGCCCCGAAGCCGCTTTCACTTTCGTGCTCGTAAAGTTTGTCAAGTAGGCATGTGCCGGTATCAAATTTTCATGTTGCAATTAATTGCTGAAGCTTTTATCACGGTATACGGTATTATCACGATATTGAAATAAGTTGCAAAAAAAGTGTTGTCATACTATAACAGGTTAAATCACTTTCTTATAACAAAAGAACCAAACATTTAAATACAATAAAGCAATACACAAAAATGTATAAAGTAAACAAATATTTAAAACAGATTAAAGTGCAAAAGTATTATAAAGAACAATAGGTATGCTGAAATGTACATTTAACTAAGATTAATACATGCTTTAGAAGTATTTTTCATTGTCAGTTTGTTAATGAAGGAACTAATGTTAAATACTGGAGCCTTGTAAAGTGTGTGATTGAACAACAGTCAGAACATATTCAAACAATATCTAGGGCATGTAATTTAGTCCAGATTAAAATATAAAATGCAAGTTTGAAAATGAATAGCCTTAAGTCTTTAAGTATTATGTATTAGGTTGTGATTACTGGAGAAACGGCTGCATTTCTGCTGTTCCGTCAGCGCCCTCTGCTGTCGAAGAGTGAATGTGCACTTCAGCGCATCTCCTCATTCCGCCATGTGCTCGGCTTATGCACGATCTATTTACATCAGTGCGCGTTCCTCTTTGACGTGTTTTTCATTTTAAACGGTTGATGGATAAAGTATTCTTAAAATTCATTCTTAAAATCTGAATAATTCGTAATAAATAATTATTCACGGTATTTTGAAGTGCCCACGATAACAATATTGTGCATGTTCATTATTGCGGTATATCGTATTACCGTTTACCGGCACATGTCTATTGTCAAGTAAATGCGTTTAAACGCGACAACGCGCGCGCCCACCTGCGTCGTCACAAAACTTTGTCATTTGTAGGCCTATGTGGTTTAAGCCCTGTCAGTTTGAACATTAAAGCGAGTTTCGACCATCAGATGTGTATTATGTTAAACTAATGCCTGATTTATTGTGACAAACGAACACTCAGGCAGAAGCCTGCACGTCACGTGAAGATCGCGCGCAGAGCAGCGCAGAAACGCAGTATCAACGCTGTCCTGTGACTAAAGTAAAGTCACTAAAGTAGCTTAGAAACGCAACCGTTATTTTAATACCTTTGAAGTAAGTACAAACCACTGCTTCATAATGAGACGGTATGAGTAATTCACACACACAAACACTCTCATGAATGCATTCAAATAAATGTAATGTAGGCCTACTGTATTAATGCTGCCTTCACGTGCTATCGGAAATGTCCTAATTCCCACTTTAGAAGTCGTGATTACGAGCTTGTTGCATTCAAGTGCTTTGTTGTCGGAGTGAACAGGAATCATGGTGGACACCAGGTTATTCTTGCCTATTTATTGGGAAAATCTTATTAAAACCATCATCATTTGTAGTCTCCCATGCACCGACAACCATATAAACATTCCACATAGTCCGCTTTCTGCTGATTCTGTAATTTCAGTCAAATGCAGGCTATTTTCGCTGTGTACCAAACATACAATACACTTCATATGATTACTCTTACATGTAAATATGTACTACGTTAATGTCAAGACAAGACAACCAAGCTGTTTTGGAAAAAAAATAAAAAATAAAACCACACCTGCCACAGCAGTCTAGTTCTCCCCGCCCCCATGTTTAAAGCTTATGACACGCCCATCTCGGGAATTGGGGTATCAAAATTATTTCCGAACTTCCCAGTGGTAAACACGACATCAGAGGGCGTTCATGTGCAATTTTTACCTAGGAAACTCGTATTTACCATAATTCCGATAGCACGTGAAGGCAGCATAATTTATCTGTATCTGATGTACAACAAGCAGAAATCTGCTCCATAGACAATAACTGCTGAAAGTGAACCGTTTCCTTCAAGTATTTTAAAATCACAAAGAAATGCACTTTTTCATTAGAAAAAAAAAATCCACCTTTAATAATAGAAAATATTTACAGTACAAACCTTATCAGTGAACTTACTCAAAAACCTTATGACGGAGAAAAAAAAAAAAGCAAAATAATCGTTCATTAATCGTAATCGAGGTCAAATGTTCAATTAATCAAGGTTTTTATTTTTGGTCAAATCGTTACAGCCCTACAATAACTTTCAGAAATATTCCCCCATTTTAAAACGGTCGATATCAAGTTTATTTATATACTATTTATATAGGCTATAGTGTAGGGGTAAGATGTATGACATCAAGTTTTGACGCAAACCAACCGGTGGTTCGAATCTGCCTTTTGCCGAACTCGCTCTACTCCCTTTTCCCATCACATATCAGATCGGAAAGGCATTTATTTTCAATAAAAATGAAGAAAATATTAGAAAAGTGGAAATAAAGTATCTAATGTGTGTAATTATAAGTGTTTATCGTTAGGGGTAGGTAAACAGACATGTGCTGATTTAGAGACGATAAAAGTGAGTAGGTCCAATATCATTGATCATAAAACAATGGTTCCGACGCCTATGCCAAGTTTTATATCATTAATCTTATTAACAAAAAATCTTAGAAAATCCTCACACATAATCTTTGATACACCCAGTGTTGGGGGTAATGAGTTACAAAATAACGGATTACAGTTTTGGGTAACGAAGTAAAGTAACGCATTACACTAAAAATATTGGTAACTACACTACTTTACTAGACTATAGGAACGCGCTTTCCTGCGTTACTCAAGCCGTGTTTGCCTGTGTGTAAAGATCTGATATGTTTAAGTGCTGCGTGCACCGTTGTCATAGAGCAGTGTTTCCCAACCGAGGTGCCGTCTGACAAGAGCAGGAGTGCCGTGTAAAAGTCCTTCAAATTCTCTCTTTGCAAACTTTGTTCAATGCATATAGTGCTGCAGTATGTTCGAATACCAGTGATTTTCGCCGTCATCACAAATGAGAAGTTACACGCGCTGTGAGAATATTTTGTCTATGTGCACTCATCCGAAAGCGCGCACAGTGCGCAAATATTGAGTTCTCTTTCAAGTTTTGCTCTTGAACGGACAAACTCACACAAAAACTATGTCAACATGCCCATCTTGATGAGTATTCTAGCAGACATAGTCTGTATATGCCTTAAAACTACGCATATCCGAGCATTAGGTCCAAGATTGGGTCTTAAAGGGGCAGTATTATTAGGTCTAAAAGGGGCAGTTTTATTAGGTCTTAAAGGGGCAGTAGCCTTTACTGCTGTCTGTTTAATGTCAAACAACAAAAGAAAAGGGCATCACTCACTGCTCTTGATTGAATAGATTTTGTAAGTTTAATAGGATTAATGTTTAATTTATACAGTCAAATATGCAATGTTATTTTACATTTGATTTCTGTACCTGAAAACTAATGTTAGACGTACCTGAAAAACCTGAAAAGCATTGTTTATTTTATTAGTGTCTTTGCTCAATAGTATTTATTTGTGCTGCTGCTTGTATTTAAATTATTTGTTCTTATTATTTGCTTTATCTTTATTTGACAGTAGTCCTTTTTGTTTGTTTGGGGAAACTGCCATAGAACCATGATGTTTGTCCATATATCTACACGGTAAATTAAGAAATGGGAAAGTAAAGTAATAAGTAGTGTAGTTACTTTTCAAATACAGTAACTAGTAAAGTAATCTCATTACAATTTACAGATGTAACTAGTAACTAGTAACTAATTACTTTTTTTGAGTAACTACCCCAACACTGGATACACCACAGACAGGTCCTTTTATTAGAGCTTCAGAAATGAATCGCCCTGAGCTGAAGCTTTGACATCAAACAGATGAACGTTGACACATTCGTCCACATTTACACATTTCAAACATATGGAATATCTTTTTTTTAAATACATTTCTGAAAGAAGTCTGTTCGGCTCACCAGGGCTGCATTTAAAAAAAAAAAAACAATAAATACTTTTTTGAAATATTATTATAATTCAAAAGAACTGTTTTCTATGTGAATATATAGTAAAGTGTAATTTATTCCTGTGATCAAAGCTGAATTTATCATCATTACTCCAGTCTTAAGTGTCACATGACCCTTCAGAAATCATTCTGATATGAGGATATGCTGCTCAATTTTGATAAATTATTATTGGTACTCAATTATTGAAATATTATTATTATTAGTACAATGTCATAAATTTTACCATATCGGCCATTTTGGTTGTCGGCCATTTTGAATTGTGCGCTAAAATGCTGTATTTTATGAACACATGAACGGATTGTTACGAAACTCTGTATGGGTCATCAACACGATGTCCTGAAGAAACCTGAGAAGTTGTGAAACAGTGCCACTTAGTGGAGAATCTTTTTTCAAACGCTTATAACTTTGGGTGTGGTTGACTTATTTTCCCGAGAGTCATCTCCTTAGACTCCTGAATCGTTGCTGAGTCCAACGATACCAGACTTGTCAGGTTTCGGTGTTTGTGCAGCGTAGTAATTTAGTGCTTTAAAAACATTAGCTGATATCTTCAAAACTGCTAGTCCGATCGAGACAAAACCAGCGTCAGAAGTTCGTAAACAAATGTCAATAGCTACACGCTAATGCCCAAATGTCAAAATATTGATAGTAAGGGGGAGTAAAATCCAATCAAAGTCAGGTGTCAGTCATTTTTTACGTGTTTTTTCATATAAAATGTCTATAACTCCCAAACGAAACGAGATATTTGCACCAAAATTGACACACACATGTATGGGCTCACTCCGAGGACACAAAAAAAATGGTAGGATTGTGCCTCTTGGTGGCGCTATAATAGAACAAAACATGAAATTCCCATAGACTGCAATGCATTTTTCAGCCTTTTTGTCTAAAATCATCTTAAAATGTGTTGAATTGCTCATTGCTGCAGTTGATCTGACATTCCCAGCCATTTTGGCATGCCTTGTCTTCTTCTTTGCGCTTCGCCCCAGTAATGGCTGCTATATTTAATAATGGTTCTTATTATCAATGTTGAAAACAGTTGTGCTGCTTCATCTTTTTGTGAAAATCATGATTTTTTTTTTTCAAGATTCTTCGATAATTAGAAAGTTCAAAAGAACAGAAATTCTTTGAAATAAAAAGTTTTTGTAACATTATAAATGTCGTTGTTTTATCTTACTGACCCATACCGTTTGCTTTCCACCTAAATCTGAATCAGCACAACTGTTTTCTACACTTATAATAATCATAAATATATATTGAGCATCAAATCCTCATATCAGAATGATTTCTGAAGGATAATGTGACACTGAAGACTGGAGTAATGATGATAAAGTCAGCTTTGATCAATTACACTTTACTATATATTCACATTATTAGCAGTTATTTTAAACGATAATAATATTTCACAATTTTTACTGTATTTTTTTATCAAATAAATGCAGTCTTGGTGAGTAAATCAGTATCAATGAGTCATATTCTGTGTTTAAAAATTTGTGGTAAAGTCTGTCAAATTCTATTTTTTCATCAATTTAAGTACTGTACTTCTATATTTAAAACCCTAAGAATTACTACTTTAGAAAAAATTTGTAAATTTACAAAAACTTTAAAAAATAGTTTTATTTAAAAACACTTCCATGCATGTTTAATAGCTTCTCTTAGCCTCACACCAAAGCTTTTTATTATTAAAAGATTTGATCATAACTAAGCTGTTGTTGGTTGTTGGTTTGCTGTAACGTGAGCGCTCTTCTGTTTCAGATTCAGGATTGTACAGCGGAGGTGAGCTTGATTCTGCCATGCGGAAGATACCGAACACATCCTCTCTTCCTGTCTGAATCTTTACTGTGACACGTTTAATCTGTTTCCACATTAAAACAATGTCCCATTATAAACCAGAAACCATAGCAACAGATCTTCATGTTTTTGACAGATATCATCCAGTTGTTCTTCCTCCTCTTCTTCATCCTGATTGTTCTCCTGCTTGGCATTTTGTATTTTCTGACCATGACCCTGACAGAAAGGGTAAGAATTTCTGTTATTTGTATTTTGTACATTTTGGATTTGTTACAAACCCTAATGAGCTTCAACTTCTAATGTAGTGTCCTAATCAAATATCATAAGAAAAGTTAAAATCTTTTACATTTACATTTACATTTAGTCATTTAGCAGACGCTTTTATCCAAAGCGACTTACAAATGAGAGCAATAGAAGCAACTACAACAGTCAGAGGCTACAGTGTGCAAGTGCTGTAACAAGTCTCAGTTAATCTAACACAGAACACACAGGATTTTTTTTAATTTTTATAAATAAATTAGACAGACAGAAAAATTAATAGAATGTTAAGTGCTATTCTTGATTGGTCAGGTGCTGCTGGAAGAGATGCGTCTTTAGATGTTTTTTGAAAATGGCTACAGACTCGGCTGCTCGAATTGAGATCGGCAGGTCATTCCACCAGGTGGGGGCAGTCCAGGAAAAGGTCCGTGACAGTGATTTCATGCCTCTCTGGTATGGCACCACAAGGCGTCGTTCACTGGCAGAACGCAAACTCCTGGAGGGTGTGTATGTCTGAACAAGCGAGTTAAGGTAAATTGGTGCAGAGCCAGTGGTTGCTTTGAAGGCGAGTACCAGTGCCTTGAATTTGATGCGAGCGGCTATTGGTAGCCAGTGGAGTCTGATGAAGAGAGGCGTGACGTGCGCTCTCTTCGGCTCATTAAAGATCACCCTCGCCGCTGCATTCTGGATCAGTTGCAAGGGTTTGATAGTGCATGCCGGAAGGCCCGCTAGAAGAGCATTACAGTAGTCCAGTCTGGAGAGAACAAGAGCTTGGACCAAGAGTTGTGTGGTCAGCTCAGATAGGAAGGGTCTAATCTTCCTAATGTTGTATAATGCAAATCTGCAGGACCGGGTTGTTGCAGTAATGTGGTCAGTGAATTTTAGCTGATCATCGATCACAACTCCAAGATTCCTGTCGGTCCTGGACGGAGTTATGGTTGATGATTCTAGCTGAATGGAGAGATTGGGGTGAAGTGCTGGGTTGGCTGAGACCACAAGCAGTTCAGTCTTTGCAAGGTTGAGTTGCAGGTGATGCTCCTTCATCCAGGCTGAGATGTCTGTTAGGCAGGCAGCGATACGAACACCAACCGTGGGATCATCTGGTTGAAATGAGAAGTAGAGTTGAGTGTCGTCTGCATAGCAGTGATAGGAAAAGCCATGTTTCTGAATGACCGATCCCAGTGATGACATGTAGATGGAGAAGAGAAGAGGTCCAAGCACTGAGCCCTGGGGAACTCCAGTGGCTAGATGATGTGACTTAGACACTTCACCTCTTCATGACACCCTGAAGGACCTACTTGAGAGGTAAGACTTGAGCCACTGGAGAGCAGTTCCTGAGATGCCCATCTTCATGAGAGTTGACAGGAGGATCTGGTGGTTAACTGTGTCAAAAGCAGCAGACAAATCCAGTAAGATAAGTACTGTGGATTTGGAAGCTGCTCTTGCCTGCCTCAGTGCCTCCGTAACCGAGAGCAGGGCAGTCTCAGTTGAGTGGCCGCTTTTGAAGCCGGATTGGTTGATATCCAGGAGGTTGTTCTGTTCAAGAAACGTAGAGAGCTGGTTAAAAACAACTCGCTCAAGTGTCTTTGCAATGAAAGGCAGAAGGGATAACGGTCTGTAGTTTTCTAAAAGTGCTGGGTTCATAGAGTGTTTCTTAAGCAGTGGGGTTACCCGAGCCTGCTTAAATGCTGTGGGGAAGGTCCCGGTGTGAAGAGAGGTGTTGACAATGTGAGTGAGTGCAGGAGTAACAGAAGAAGAAATGGCCTGAAGGAGGTGAGTGGGGATAGGGTCAAGCGGACAGGTAGTGGGGTGGTTGGAAAGGATGAGTTTGGAGACTTCAGCTTCAGAGAGCAGAGAAAAAGAGGGGAGTGTATGTGTTATGGTTGTTGAGATGTGCGTGTCGGTTTGTGGTGTGGAGAATTGGCTGCTGATGGAGGAGGTTTTTTGTGTGAAAAATGATGCAAAGTCATCAGCTGTAAGAGTTGATGAAGGAGGGGGAGGAGGAGGACAGAGGAGCGAAGAGAACGTTCTGAAGAGTGCACGAGAGTCAGAGCAGTTGTGTATTTTGTTGTGATAGTATGTAGTTTTAGCAGTGGAGACGTTACTAGAGAAAGAAGTGAGGAGAGACTGATACAGGGTCAGGTCAGTAGTGTTTTTAGTTTTGCGCCACTTCCTCTCTGCCGCCCGGAGCCCAGAGCGATGTTCGCAGAGAACATCAGACAGCCAGGGGGCGGAGGGGGTGGTGCGGGCTGGCCTGGATGAAACGGGACAGAAGTTGTCTAAGCAAGATGTTAGAGTGGAGCAAAGAGTGTCAGTAGCACTGTTAGTGTCTAGTGCTGAGAACTGAGCAGGTGGAGGGAGTGAGGAGGAAACCATAGTGGATAGACGAGAGGGAGAGAGTGAGCGTAGATTATGCCGAAAGGTAATCAGCGGAGGAGTGTGTGTTGTGTTAGGAGTTAGTAGGAGGTTAAGAGTGATGAGAAAGTGATCTGAGGTGTGTAAAGGAGTAACTAAAGTGACGTCTGTGGAGCAGCGTGTGTAGATAAGATCCAGATGGTTACCTGATTTATGAGTAGCTGTAGTAGATACTCGCTTAAGATCAAATGAGGTCAGAAGAGTGGTGAAGTCTGCAGCCTGGGGTTTATCAAGGTGAATGTTGAAGTCACCGAGCAGTACCAGAGGAGTGCCATCCTCAGGGAAGTGAGAGAGTAACAT